>JAHWFP010115711.1:0-24568 GCA_023313725.1 Lithobius niger | reverse complement strand
CCCCCCCCCCCCCCCCCCCCGTTCACCCCAGGGAGTGTGTTAGTGGTTTTATGAGAATGTGTTGGTGTTGGCCGTGTACCTGCCAAGCAAAAAATTCACACTTCGAAAAACATCTTGAAAACGGATGCAAAATTGTACGATGCCAAAACATCTTACTTTAAGACGACAATACCGTTTACCTGTAAGATGCCAAAAACGTCTTAAAAACGGATGCAAATATCACATCTTAGTTTAAGATGCTTATTTTTTGCAGTGGTCAGTAACTGTGTAGGGTCTACAAGTGTGATATCCACATGTTTTTCAGCTCTTATTGCAAGGAAAAGTGGCGTCCTACCGTCTTTTTCCTGCAAAAATAATGTGGATTAAACTATCTGGCGCCAGATTTATTACAGCTGCACAACTTTTTCTTTTATTTCTTTCTTTATTTTTTATTTTTTGCCGTAACTGTAGCATTTTAATTTGAAGTCTTTTTCGTTTTGTCTGGCTGTCTTTTCGTTCAGGAACGTTCACAGTTCAGGAACATTCACCATGTGAGTGCGCTGATAAACTGAAAGTAGCAGGCAAACTTAATAAGCGCAAACTTTTCCATTTTATGCCGACGCGCCGTACGGAGCTGTGCAAAAGGAACTACTAATCCTGTGTTGGTGTCTGTCCGACTTTCTGTCTCCAAGATACCTTTTGCCGAATCATTTCACATTTTCAACATGAAATCTATGCTGTATTTGTAGATTAAGTTCGAACAGCATTAAAATTGAGCAAAAGATATCAGGAACATTGGCTCTCAAATGAATACAACAATTGGCCATCATTTAACACAACAATAGCTTTATTAATTATTAACTTAACGTAATTTGGACCATTTTATGCTAATTTCTCATTATAGAGAAGGTGGCACAGTAACTAGTTAAGAAGAATAAAAAGCCTGCAAAGTGCACATACAAAAAAAAACCGACGTTTTGGGGATATGTAGCACCCCATTTTGAAGTACATTTAAAATCAGCAGTCAGCATCGTAAGCACAATTTATTGTGTATCCTGTACTTACGATGCTTGACTGCTGATTTTTAATGCACTTGAAAACGGGGTGCTAAATATCCCCGAAACGTCGACTGTTTGTTATATGTGCTCTTTGCATGCTTTTTATTCTTGCTAATTATATTACTACCCCTGCATAATTATTAAAACCATTATTGTGTTTATGAATGATGCATATTTAATTTTTATTATTATTTGAGAGCCAGTAGGCCTAATGCCTTTAGCCCAATATTAACGCTGTTCGAACTTAAATCATATACTAGAAATAACGTAATACAGCAAGCCACCTTTACGCAAGTTTCATTCAAGCGATGTGACCCGGATTCAAACCGACGAACCAGTCTATATCACCAGATCACTACCATACTGTCTTTACCCAATACGCCACTTGTTCACTGGTATAAATATTACTTACTGAACCCGTTATCACGGTATCAACTGTGACCAGGACTGCATTCGACCGAATGTGCTCGATCATGGGGGGGGGGGGGGGAGGTTGTGGCTTAATAGCGCATCAACAACAAGGTCATTAGCGCCAACCTCAGTCACAATGCAGTGGTCCACACCTTACAGAGGTGTTAAACAAACCCAAAAATCTAGATCTCATCATGTATCTGTTCCACCTTCTCCGGTGATGGGGAATGGAGAGGGAATACAAATCATTATACACTTATACACTCATACACTTATACAATCGGCGAAAGAGAAATACGGGTTAACTGTTGTGACTTAATAACGAGTTCATCAAGTTATCTGGTGATGTATTGGTTCGCTGGTTCGAATCCGAGTCACACTACTTGAAAAGAAACGTAAGTGCATAAAGGTGGTTTGCTGTACGACGTTATTTCTGGAGTATGACTTTCGCTGATGGCTTTCCAATTTACCTTTATATTATTTACAGAAATTTATGTCTGGTTATTTATAAAAATAAGAAATTAATGCATAGCAAAAAGACTTAACATATAAGACGTCACCTAAAAGCACGCGTCTTTCTTTTAATGGCTGAAGACCACTGATACTCACTGTCTTGACGTGCTCTTTCTTTCGCATCCTTCCTCCCTTCAAATTCAGTCCATTGGCCAGCTGTTTGAAGCGGTACGCCTTTTTCTTATTGGGCGTATGACGTATCTTAAACCAGTCGCGTAATGACCAACAAATCTCAGCGAACATCTTAGAACCATAAACGCTAAGTTTATTTTCCACCCGTTCCAGTCCCTGGTTAGCGATTAGCAGCACGTAATAAACCACGCGCATAATGCAACTATAAATCAGTTTTATGGAATCCTTAAAATTACCGCCGAAATGATTTTTCCTTTATTTAAATTTATTACGAGGCAAACGACAAAGAGAGAGGTGAGAAAGAGAAATTAATTAAAGCCAGTTGTTAAAGTTTAATAAATATCACGAAAAAGTTGGAAAATAAAGTTTAGTAAGGGGAAGGAAAAAGTTAGAAAATGTTTTCGGGAGCTTTAAATAAGTCAAATGAATTTTTAAAAAGCTTGATGTAAACATTTAAGTTGATTACCTTAAAAAAAGCTAAGCTGTGCTATTTTAGAATAATCAAACTCCAGTTTTCGTTTTAAATTGTTTGTATTTAGGTCTGTTTCATTAAAAAAAAAATTATTATTGGCTAGATAAAAAATTGACGCGTTTATTTCCACAGGTAAGCTGTTAAATTTTCTGCACAAACAGTATGTAAGATAAAAAGATTTGTCTTCTTCTTCAAGAAAACAATAAAAGCCTGTAAAATATAAATTAGAGCCCGTTATTAACATCGTATCTTATAAGTTTTATTGTTCTTCTGATAAAGGTGCATATTTTATCCCTAAAATCATTTGCGTTGAGAATTTAAGGTTTTTTTTTAGTTGTTAACCTTTTATTTATAGTTTGAAAGTTCTTCACTCATATAAAGAAAAATTGTTTTTTTTCCCCCTCTTATCCTTATCCTTCAATACACATAACTCTACAACAGTTCTGATTTATTGGTGAAGCGTATTTTAAAGATGAGCAATACCCTAATAGTAATAAAAGCACACCACCTGTAATAGTCTACATGTAGAGTAAAAAGCTCCAAAAGTGCACAGTAGAATTACAGAAAACACTACGTTTCGGCCACAGAACCATTATTAAATATTTCAACAAACAAAGAAAAAAGCCGACATTCAGGGATACAATGTATATCTCCCATCGTTTCCAGAGCTTTCGTACTTCAACCGTTCATTTTTTAGCCTTTTTATTCTAAATAACAAGAAATGAAACCTAATGTAAAGCTAAAGAAACACATACCCTGATTGATTTATTTGTTCGTCTTTTTATTCTACTTGTGAAGATAAAGACAACATGAGGCATAAAGCATTGTTTGTACGATATCAACGTTTCTTGAACTCGGTTACCAGCTATTAAAATTATTGTTATCTAACCATATTTCAGAAAATAATAATGGAAAACTATAAGAAAACCCTACGGACCCCCCATTGCACCCATGTTTTTTGGCGTTGTAATATCCCATGTCGAGTTTTGTAGGCCTATATTCAACAGCTTTGATTTCTACAGACGGATAAATTATTGTTTAGTTATACACATCTTGTCGAAGTGTAGCCTACTCCAGAATAAGAAATTTATAAATTTCTTGCTGCAGTATAAGCAACAGAGGAGACGCACAGACACGTATTGTTAGCTTCTTTTCTTAATTCCAGCATGCAATATGTAGTTTGCTTTATTTTTCCCATTATTAGTTGAAAATAAAGTGATATATTTTCAGTTACGGCTAATTTTTTTAACAATTATAAAACGAAAGACCACAAGCCAGTAGGCTATACGTTTTGGCAAAAAATAGGCTTAGCCTGTTTTGAAGCATGGTTTGAAAATTCTTTCATGTATAGAAACAATCATATTTAATAAAAACATATCGCGCATTTAAGTATAAATATAGAAAAATTACAAATAATTTAGCGTTTTCAAGGCTACTCCGACGGTCTATTTTTTATTCTTTCCTAAACTGATCGGTAGTTGCGTGTTAGTTACCCAAGAAAAGAGCGCTGTGAGAATAGGCCTAACCGAACTGCCGGCAAACATGAAGCTTGTCGATGCAGTTATCCAATTCTCTGTTCGCCAATTCTCTAAAAATAGAAAGTAAAATCTACAAATAGAGATGATTACCAATTACAATAAGATTATAGAATGGCCATATAAGTTTCTCAGACCATTCGCTATACGAGATTCTATTGAGGCATGACGGTCAGACACACTGTGAAAGGCGGGTAAAGAGATCGTATAGGCAGAATATGTGTTCGTGCTCAGTATTTTCTTAATTTTGCTAGCTTTAACGAGAGTGTTTCCTATAAAGTGAAGTACTAATACATATACATACTTAGATGAAATTATTGTACTGTACAAATCAATTTTCAACCATTAATTGGAAATTTTAAACTGAACCTAAATGTAAAATGTAACATAGTTCGTCATCGAAAACTTCTTGCAGTATATTGAGCTATAAGAATTTTAGTTTAATTTTTGTAGTGCTCACATAGACAGAAAATGTGAACGTCCACCCTTCTGTGTGCCGTAATTTTGCGGTACGAATTCGCTATTGAAGTTGGAATAGCCTACATTTTCCTGCAGAATGTGGAATCAGTTGCAAAGTTGGTATACAGTGTCTTCAAGGTAGAATTTATAATTTTGCTGAAATATAGTCAAAGCAGTAGGACTAATGGTTTTGGTTTGAAGATATATCGCTCCAGTAGACTGCACAGTGGGGCCGCAAAGACTTCCAAGTTAACATGCAAAAATACGGTTGACAACATTAATTACTGACATAAAAACTGTTCTTCCGGTTTGAAGAATATGCAATGAACTTAAGAACAAGGGAAGAAACTATAAAATAATTCTATGAAGCCGTTTATATCACAATTTGTTAAGTTTATAGATTTTTATCTCGATCCCGAGGTCCGTAGAGACCGAATTTTATAGTTATTCTTAAACGTGGCTGCAGATTGCCGAGGAAAAACTTCACAACGTTCGTTGGTGCTTACTGAAAATCAGCTTCTTACAAAATTTAATAATATCGTGCGTATCTTTATATTTCTGTTTATTCTAGCAGGTAAGAGCAGACAGGGAAACAGACAGTAGTTCAGATTTAAGTTTAAAAAATTGTTCAACATATTGGGTTGACCAGTTTCCTTTACTACATTCAACAATCGCAGAATAAAATTCCAAGGTTAAAAGTAGGATGCATTCGCCATTAAATTATTTTCAGAAAAAGCCATTGATAAAATCATTGTTCCAAGAGTTAGACTCCATGAATTCTTTGCCGGATTAATTCGTTCACAAAATAAACACAAGTTGGCTAATACGAACGGTACACAAACGTCTAAGACAAATCCAGAAATAATTTGAATTCATTATAAAAATTAAGTTGGAAGGAGAGAAAAACTAAAAACTGGCGTAGTCAATAGATGTCATTTGCAAATATTGTTAGTAGGCGTACATTTTAATCGAAAATTCGTTCAATAAGGCTTTTAAAAAAAAAAAAATTGAAATGAACAAAACACCGCAACTTGCCAGAGTTTGTGTGTTTAGTTTATATTGTTAGCCGTGCACATCAACATTTCCATAGTCAAGCATTAGGATAGATGCAGACTGCAACGCCAACTATTGACTTGTGGCAGAACTAATCCATATTAGGCCTAGTGAGTGTCCGTTAATAAATACATAAATATATAATAATTGCAACAGAATTTAACACTTTTGTTATGGAATTAATAAAAAATAACACACTCACTGTGAATAATTAAAAAATTAAGTTGCTTTATTTCTTGAATTTTACCCAAACTAGATGCATAACAAAGGGGATTAAATAAACAAATGTTGAGTTAACAATAATGGTATTTTAATAACACCAGCTGGATAAAGGATCATTCTAAAATGTGTACCACAACTTCGTTATACCCGAACTCATGATCCAAATATTGAAAAGCATTGGTCATTTTATGTAAAGTATTGTCTACACAACGCATTCATGTTACAAATTGTTGTTGTTGTTTTACGTTAGGGAAGCGAACCCAAAACGGTTTATCTGCCCCATGACGACGAGAGTAACAATTTAGCTGGAGAAGTCCAAGCCGAAAACCCAGAATCTTTGCCATGCCACAATCAACATGAGCACAATCGACGTTACAAATTATTAGGCTTCACATTGCAACAATTGCATATATATTGTTTTAAGTATACTGTTATTCTTTACTTGTTGCAGTATACTTGCAACAATACATTGTTTCAAGTATTCAGCAACTAAAGAATAATAATGCTTTAGTTTCAGCTAAATAATACTTTAAAAGTCAAGTTACTAGAAGCGTTTTCGAAGTTGGAGTTGGCACAAAACAACATACAACGTTTAAAACTTAACTTACCCAAGACTTCTTGAAAAAATATGGCTTATCGAAACAAGCCAAGCAACCCACCACCTTTCCTAACTCGTATTTTTTCAATGTTAAGATTCTTTCTCAAGAATTTTTTCTATTTTGCATAAATTTCAAAACGTTTTTAGAAGTATAGTCCTACTGAGCCGAGAGGCCCAACACAGTGATGGGATCTACGCCGCCGCTTAAGATAACAACAATTGCTTACGATAACAACAACAGGCTAACAATTACAGGAATCACCTTAACAGCATTAGCGTTTAAGAATGCACGCAAACGAAAAAGAAAACAATAAATAAATAAATGAATGAATAAAAATTCAACTTTCAGGTTTAGAATGTCAGAAAATGAGGAAATTACAAGATTTTCAGGACTATCATTTTGCGGATTTCCCTACATTATAGAGATTACGAGAGTATGTGTAACTTTTCAGATCTATAAGGTAAATTTAAAGTTACAAAAAGTTTGCAAATAATGAGCCGAAATTGTTCAAAAGTTTCATACCGTCCTGCAGAGGCTATAATGACGAAACTTGAACCCGAAACTTTATAAATTAAAAGCGGACCTAAGTGCAACCGGATCGTAGAAAATAACTCTTGGAGCTATTATAGATCCTGCTCGAAATTACCGTAATTTGGCCTCTTCTGAGCGCAACTCTTAAGACTAATGTCCATAACGGCAAACGGAAAGGCGTGCAGCGGGCGGCATTTGATAAAATTGGACTGGAGAATGCAGAAATGACTGGGTAACGTACCAAATTTCCCACCAAACTGTCGTCAAAGTGAGAAAATTTGCATTTAGAACACGTCCGTGCCATCGAAGTGTATAAGAGATTCGCAAGTGTTTGTACCAACGACGTCCGGTTCTTTGATAATCGTAACGACGCAAGCCGTAAACATGTCGGCCGTTAAGGAATTTAAGACATCCTTCAAAATTCCGCGGAATTTATTCCCGACTGTAAAAGTAGGCCTAAAAGGAGAAAGAATTGAGTCGTGACTGAGTGGCCGCGTGCATCCCTTTGTCTGCGTTTCAGCAAAGATGGACGTTATCCATCTGTAGAGGGCGAAGTAGGAGGTGTAAGTCGGTAAGGAGAAGACTCAAGTTCAGTTGGCACACCGCTCTTTCTCTCTGTCTTTCTGAGAGGCGGCCATTCTTCTACATCTCTTTGCCTTCTTGTTGTTGTTTGTCGTCGTCATACATTACGGGCACTCGTTGTGTGCGAAGAGGCGGTACAGTCAGCCAACGCTTAATCAGAGTGAGAGGCCAGAGCAACTAGCGAATAGTCGAGGAGCCAATCGTTCCTCATGGAAGGTTCCAATCGTTCATCAAAGCAAAAGGCGAATGCTGTGTGTGTGTGTGTCAGGCGCAGAATCAGGGTTGGTCGGTTGGGCCCCTCCAGAATGCTAAGGATTGAGAAAGACAACGATGGAAAAGCGTCCGCTTCAATGATCACACGACGACGACGGTGTAAGGAAACACAAGCACGCACACTGCCCGAGGAAAGCTACCGACATCTAGCCATGCATGAACTAAGAGCCCCGTGGTGGTATAGTGGACAGAGACAAGTGCGCCTGCGTGTGCCTTACTTTAAAAGAGGAAGAAAGTTGGAGGAAAGATGTTGCGCGAAGAGAGGCCGAGGAGGGGAAGGGGGGGGGGGGCAGAGTGACTACGCTGCGTTGCACACCTAATGAATAAAATAAACATCTGGAGTGTTTGTAAGTTTAGCCTTAATGAGACCTAACAATAGTAAAGAAAGTGTTGGTTGTTGCCATAACAACCCAACAACTCAACATTGTCCATTCTTAAACTTTTGTGAACTTCTGTTTCCTATATACTTTCTTTTGGCAAAGTTTGAACGCTATATAACATTGTACATCTTGCACAATGCACAATGATTTCTCATATAGGGAAAACCGTCTACACGACGCAGTTAGGAAGCATACGGAGAAATGCCATTCAGACACTGCATGTCTTACATAAGCACAACACCGGAAACACAAACCATGACACACGCAATGATCTACAAGCCACGCGACTAATTGTAAACCTCCACCGTGCCATAGCTAGATCACCAAGAAATTTTATTTCACTTTCGATTTCCAATATTTGGTATGATCTTGGGCAATGTTGTTGCTAATGTCTAATTTGAGCTATAGTAAGCTCGACATGTTACTTTTAAATACTTTCTTTACTATTTATACTTCAAAAACACCTGTAGAATGTTACAAAGTAAAAGCCAGAAAGTACACAAACATACATTAATACGCGACGTTTCGACTCATTTCAGAGCCATTATCAAGAAAAGCAAGTAAAAGAAGATCACAAATAACACAAGAATGTCATGAGTATGGTGGTAAGTCCATCTTAACAAGGCAGAAACGGTTCTGTCCGTTTTTGACACGTCCTAGAAAGTTCTGCCCTTGTTAAGACGGACTTCTTGCCACCTGACTCATGACGTTCTTGTGTTATTTTTAATTTGTTTTTACTTTAAGCTACTCGTCGAGTTTTAGTGTATGTTTGTGCACTTTTTGACTTTCACTTTGTAACGTAGTATAGCCTGTACTAAGTTGTTTGCAATCAGTCATAACATAAGGAGAACGTCACATAGAGGAAGGCGACATGTGTAAGTTTTATTTTTGTGACTGCTTTGTTTTAATCGTAACACAGCTGTATTTTCCATCATGGAAGACTTCTAACAGAAGCACTAAATATCACGGACAGATTACAGTTACGATTACAGAGCACATTTTTGTCTTTTGTTTTGGATCAGCAATCGTTTTCAGTTCCTTTAACCCAGCAGAATTAAGAACACACAATATAGAATAAATTTACCCTTAAAACGATTCCTTGATTTTTCCCTTTATCTGGTTTTGTCTTCGTTAGATGTTAACGGTATCCAAAGAGAAAACCTTGCTCGTAGGGAAGTTCACATTGTCACATTTAAACTTGTGTAACAAATTACGTTAAACCATGTTTTAAGCAGTAAAACACAACGAATCACTGCGCTAACAACGGTAACTGGTCCTTCCCATGTTCCATATAGCTTTTAACATCTTCATTTAATCTCTTGATATTTTTCTTAACCTTTAGAGTGCATGCCCTCCAGCTAGTACTTAATTTGTTTATGTACTGACACGTTCTGGGTCGCTTTAGTACCCACGTTAGAGATAGTTTGCTTGATTAGACTGGGTTTGTTGTGGCACCTGGATTTCTTCGTGGAGAAGCTTTCTTCCTTTATCAGTAGATTTTAACTTCTCCCAAAGACCATCAAACTCCCAACCTGGATAAAGAACTCCCTGAGATATTGCTTCCAGTTTTTTCTCGAGGTTCATCCAGATAAGTCGTGCTTAGAGGGAGGACATTTCGAAAACACTATTTTTCACGAATGACTTTGTATCATCCAGACAAGCCGATATAAAATTCTCATCGTGAACTTCAGATGTACTCCCCAGGTGGCTCTACATGGTCGGACGTTCCATTAGTTTGCCTTCAAGGTGGAAATCTGCTCAGCTTGAATACTGTTAGAACTCACCATTCTTAGATTGAACTTTAGATTATTACCAGTTGTTTTAAATTAGTAACAATTCATCCTCTTCGTACTGACATTGTCTTGGTTGCAAAACATAAAGTTTAAGAGGTCTCCACCGTCTTCAGCAACTTCGTCCTTGATAGCCTATCGTTCTTCTCTGAATAACAACATTAAAAACCTCTTCACACAAGTGATTCGGCCCTTTGAACTCTTCATTTCGAGTTTATTTTTATTTTTCGTTACTTAGTGTGGGTGTAGTTGTAAGTAATCTAACCCCATCCCCAGTCAAACTTCCGACCAAACTGTCACTGAAATGACTGGACATCGTAATGTTATTAATCCAAGATACTATTTTCAGATCGTGTAAATCGAAATTTTTATAAAGATGACCAGGACGTTGGTTACTTTGAGTGACTTTGAAATTACATCCAACATTTATTTGATATTGCACGCCCAGTTAAAATCCTTACCTTAAAAAGGAAGGGGGGAGGGGGGATTGAGGCTTAATGATGCGTCGACAGCAAGGTCATCAGCGCAACCTCAGTCACTGAGCAGTGGTCCTGAAAAGGGGGAGGGGGGGAGATGAGGCTTAATGGCGCGTCGACAGCTTGGTCATTAGCGCCAACCTCAGTCACAGTGCAGTGGTCCGGGTTGCCACTGCACCACACATTACAGAGATGTTATTCAAACCCCTAATCTAAATCTTGTCATACATCTGTACCTCCTGCAAAAATTGAAAAACACCGGACAGGAGGACAGACTAATCGCCCAATTGACGCACAATGTCATGCGGAAGATGGAAACGACGACGAAAACCATCAAGACGGCAGGACGGCGGTCCTGAAAAGGACATACGTGTCTTCAAAGAATCATCAAAAGCATCTGATTACCTTTCATTATGTCAAATAAGTACACTCACCAAAGTGGTAAGGATTATCAGGACTGCTGACAAAAGATAGCCTTTCGTGTAATGCAAATTCCTATTTAAGACATGCCAAAAACAAAATATCAAGGTGTTGAGAATAGCAGCTTGGCTGTCCAATGCTTTGCAGAGTACATTTCTATGGTGAAAAGGCTGTGTTGTTGAATTCAAGAGAAAAGTCAGGTCCGCAAACATTTGCTGAGCACCTATTATTTTTAGAATTTTATCTGTCTAAAATTTAGCAAAGGGGCATTTGTGAGGTTTTCTAACGAAATAAATTACTATTCTAAACTCCTGCAGGTTCTCCCTTTATAAACAACTTTGTTGAAGTTAAACCAGGAATTAATTGCCAGGCATATTTTTCTGTTACGATGTGCCTGTTACTTTTTTCCCATATGGTGTCACATTTTTGTTTTTAAATTTTAAAACTACCGCATAACCGACTCCATTCCTGAAGCAGTGCCAATGCAAACTGCTCTAAAACCTTGCCAACAACCGAAACCCCAACTTTCGTAATTAACATTGGCACAAACGCAACAACGCGCTGTTACGTGAAGGGGGCGGATGGCCAAAAGACCCCACTTTATACTTCGAAAGTTTAGATAAATAAAAAATTAGAGGGATTTAAGCTTAAGCCGGTTAATTTTAAAGAATTAAGTTGGACGAAGATTTAAGGTTATCTGTAACGTCGCCTCTAGTTTGCCCACAAAATGGCCGCTGACGTCGCGTGAGGGGACGCTAAGCCTCTTACTAAGCTGATTCATCCTTAAAACAAACTTTGGAAGCAAGCTTGCGGGCGTTAAAGTTTTGTGGAAATCGTAGAGTCCAAAGTTAGAATTTATAGCTGCATCGTAAACTTGGCAGACAATTCGTCAGATATAACAAAGGCTGTAGGCAATAAATATTTGTTTTCTCTTTCTTGTTTGTTTTCTTTGAATACTCTTTAGGCCTATAAAGACAAGGATATATTGAAACAGTCTGCCTTCACCGTGATTGTGATCGTACTGTAACATTCCGATTAAATTCTTGGTTTTAATGAAATTGTTATAATTTTGTGCTGGGCTCATTTCATTTTGCCATTAAAAAAAAACCATGATTGCTGCACACTTTTAAGAAAAGACAATGAAAAGGCATTTTGTTTAGGCGAAGCGCTTTTTTTAAGGAGTAGCAGTATTAGACCATGGACCCGCCAACTTAATTCTTTTTCGATATCAGAATTCTCTTTTAAAATTTATTATTTGACGTTTTTTATCGTTCTGTAAAAATTAGGTTCTGTAATAGATGCATTATGTTATGGTGTTGCACAATGTAGTATACTTGGGTTCAGAAAGCAGGCGAAAATTTACAAAACGCAAACGTTTCGTGTTCGTACGAAAGTTCAACATTAATCCCAAAAAAGTCTGCCGTTTTATTTTCATCATTGTACATATTTTACGGCACAAAGAAGGTGTCCAGCTTTTTGGAAAAAAATAGCAATTTGAATGCAGTTAATAAGAACAAAATATGAGTAAAACTAGCTGAACAAGGCAGGCGTGCGATGAAATAAATGTACGAAAAATGTACGAAACATTAATTTTTCAAGATAGTTGAAATTCTGGATAGAGCACAAATACATGTATTTTTTCTTTGTGCGGTTTGTAGCAGTTGGTACAATTTCATAAATAATTTCGGCTACTCCGTAAAAGGCTTAGTGTTGTTGTTGTTATGGCGTCCCTAAACTTTGTTCTTATACTTTAAAATTATTCGAACATAGCAAGGTGGTACTAGTAAGCAGATATAACGATCTGGCTTCAGTTCTCAAAAAACAAACCACCGTGAAATTTGTGTAGGTGTTTACAAACAACGCTTTGTTTTTAAATTCATTTGACACCGTGGTCGGGCGTCCCGTCGTGAAGGAGTGTTTCAAGTTTCAAACCCTTTCAACAACCCCATTATAAAAGAAACCATCAAACTGAACTGTTACGGCAACATTTGCTAGATAGTGGAGCGTGTTCTTTTTAAAGTTGTCATAAAAATTTTGTTTGTCTCTTTCTTTGTTTCGTGTAATTTCTTAATTTTGATAAAATTGATACGTTTGAAATTACTGAAAATTATACCCAAATTACCCTAGAAAATTTCTGATATCACTTTTAAGTCAATTGTGATCCATACGTGTATCTGTGCCCAGTAAGGCAAACTTCGTAGCTTAATCGTAGAGCTTAATATAGGAAAATCCTAAAAATATAATAGTTAAGTTTATAGGCCTACACGCGCGCTCGCTCTCGTCACCCAGGCTGGAATAATCTCAGACCAACATGCCTGTGAAATTTCGTTTGCCGCTCAACGTGAAATAGTTGTAGGCGTCCACCGTTGCTGCAGATAGGTAGATCATGGATCATTCCTTCGAAATTCGTTTTTGTATCACAAATGGATCTCCCTAAGTGGCTGTATTTCGACAAAAAGATCGTAAGTTTCTTCCCGCCGATTCGCCCATGTTGTCGGCGCAGTTCTCAAAATGGCGGCTATCGCGGTGCCGATGCGAGGTGACGACGGTCTGTTCAGACGCTTGAAAAATCCGTAATCCTCGCCGGTGTTTTGCATGCAAAGGCATCACTTCGGCATTTTCAACTGCTTATAATACAACACGAGGTAATAACGGTGTCAAAAGCCGAAAATATTTCTTCGTTTGCTTGCGATATTCGGTAGAAAATCGTCCAACGTTAACGCGCTGAGAGTTGTTAAATGAAAAACGGCTAATCGGGATGTATTGAATTGCATATTAAATACTTGGAATCGTATAGGCCTAATTATTATTATTATTATTACGTATAACTACAATCTGAAAATAGGTCTAACTTCTTTTTTTTATTAAATTTGAAATGCGGGTTTGTTGTGAAAAAATTAAAAGTGGTTATTGTGGGCTGCGTCCCAGCCTTACGAAGTAAGAATCCTGCTTCAAATTTTTAACGATTTGTAAGTAAAATACTTCGTGAGGCTGTGTTTTAGTTTACAATCGATAATAGGAAAACATTTTTCTTATTTTGCAAACCCAACGTTTGCGAAATTACAATTGTAATTAAAAATTGGTCAGTTTATAAAGCACACGCGCGCTTTTATCTTTGACAGACGAAACTTTACCAAAGCTGTTACCCAATAAATACTTATAAATGAAGAATTAACTGTCTACTAAGATCAATAATTTCATATTTATGTATTTTAACCGTTACGAATCAACTTTAGTTATGTTAGTGGACCGAACAAATAAAGGAACAAAAATAGGCCTACAATTCACGTTGATGGAAAACTATTTAAAAATCCCAAACATACACGAGTATTGTTACCAAACTGCATCTTTTAATAAAATAACGTAGTGCGAAGCTAGGCTGAAATGTGTTTCGGTAAATTTGTTTATGAATTTAATTTCCGAAACCTGGAAACTTTTGCACGCGGGAAATGGCTTTGCTTAAGGCTAAATCTTATTGTTTACATAGGTAGCCTTTACAATAACGTGTTAAAATTGGCAGGCTTTGTTTGAATTTCATGTCATCTGATGCTTACGTTTTAATAAAAAATTTTACTTTATTTTTTAATATTTCAATGGAAACCTGAAGTAGGCCTATTGTGTTTTGCGTGAAATGGACCACAAAACTTCATTTACGACATTAAAAAGGGCAGCTACACTTAAATTTTGGCGTCATTTTGTGCCTTGGAGGGCTTCCTAAATAACAGTGTACGCCAAATATTTTAGTTGTAATCTTAAAATACCATTTTAAGCATTATTAGTCCATTGTTAATGCCAACCCATGCGCAATTTCAAGACCCGTAAAGTTCGATTTTCCTCCAATGAAAAATAATCTTTTGTCATAAATTTTGCGTACAGGTAATATACAGTATATATTATGTCTAACCGTAATACTTGTATCATCCTGGGTGAAGTAGAAATTTAGATTTCGTTCGTTGTTGTTCAGTAATTTTTGTTCGCATGGGCTCGAGGTATTGATGCGCGTTCATTTTCGCGCGCAATTTTCACTTATGCGAGTCGCAAGTTTCGATGTAAATGCTTTATTTAATGCATTTATTTATTATTTTTAACTAGTTTCTTGCAGAGAACAAACATAGATTATTTATTAAACCGTGGCGTATACGTGTAAACCCTTGTTCTGTAGCATATAAACATTCTAACAAATGACGTCAGTCTGATCACCTTTTCGTTTTTGTTCCTTGAAACAAATAACTAAAAAGAATAAATTCTTTATATTTACAGCTGGACGCAGAAGTACAGAAGACCGTTGCAGAATTAACGACTCTCGATTTACGAAACTTTTGGAAAGAACAGGTAAGGAAAAATAGTTGTTTATTGTAGCCTAACTGTTTGGAAAACGTTATGCCAGCGTGTAGACTATACTTCTGAGCGAAATACATTAAAATTAGGGATATTTTTCGTGAATTAATTTTTGTGGACCTAAATTCCAAATTGCGATAGGCCAACATGTACATTAACGGCTGCTTACCTTTCTCTAAAATCCCAAAATTGAAGTTTTGGCGCCATTGTGAAGAAAATTTTGCTGCTGAGGAAAGTGCCAGGATCCAACATGGCGGCCAAGAAACCCGCCATTTGTTGCTCTCGATTCGATTTTTCTAAATCGTCGGAAATTATGACGAAAATTAAAATAGGCCTATGTTACATGTAGGAATAAGCCGGCGCTATTTATCGTAAATGATATTTTCATATTTTTCAAATTACTCGGTAAACTTCCAAAATTATAGGCTGAGCACGTTTCACGGATTTTAACCGGTGAAAACACTTAGGCCTACACAAACACAAGCGGGAACGTGCTATCGTAAATAAGGTTTCGTGATTACAATTATTTGCCGTAAAGCGCAGATCACACAAGTAAAGTAAATTAGCTTAAGAAATCCGCTTGGAAATTTAGTTTTCGCCGTTATGGCAAACAGAAGACGGACACAAAAGGCGTAATTTGACGGCAGGTTGCATTCCGTTGCTAGGACATTGATACCTGATATCAAGATGAAACTTTGACATCAATTTTTGATGCCAAGTGCGTGTTGATCATTTGGGACGATATCAGAGTTCACGGTCGGGAAAATATGAGACGCCAGAGAACGAAAATGAAAAGGAATGATACAAATAAACAATTTAATGAAAAATTTGATGCTCGTCTTGGGCAGCTGTAAAAGTTTATGAATAGGCCAACTAAAGCGCTTTGAGGATTGAATAGAAAAATTAAAACGTGGTCGATGTCTTCAATCGTGGTTATTGAAAACTAGCTCACGTTTTCGTTTATTGGTGAAATAAAGGTTTTAAAGAGCACTAAAACGTAAATCTTGCGTTTTCAACTTGAAAATTAAAATTCCGATATTCGAACTAGTGAAATTCCGGAGAACAACTGCTTTTTTCCGTCAGTATTGAACTTTTAACAGAAACAAAATATTATTACAGTCATTGTTTGGACTATTCGAGGGTGGTGTTACACTTATTCCATAAGAAAATCTAGCTTTCATGGTTGCTGCAGGTGCGAATGTCGAATTTTAAACCTTATCTTAATGTTAAACTCTAAACTATTTTTAAAAACAGGCCCTCCCAGTGTAAGATGTTGCGAAAAAAACTTGTGGTTTACGGAAACTCAACTTGTTTTATTCTGAACGATTTATTTTATTCAACAAAAATAACAAAGGAAGAATTGGAAACAAGAGCAAGCTGTAGCTAAATTAGTTTTTTTTAATTATTGTTTGGAAGTTTTATTACCCAGGTTGAGATACTCGTGTTTAAGATTTGCAAATACATTTGAAAATTTGAAGAAAAAAAATGACTTCATAAATTTAAGCCCGTGAAACTGGTCAAAAACCGTAAATCACTTGGTTGTGTCCTCCTGAAAACACAGCCTAATATTTTTATAATTCATAAACTATCAAAGTAAATAAAAATAAAAAATTTTCTTTTTGCTGTTAAATGGTTTGTTTGCATTATTTGGTAAATTTAGGTTATTATTGAAGAATTCTTCACAATGCAAATCTCTTATATTTTGATTAAATTAAAATGGTTTAATCGTTTAATCGTTTTAATACTTTACACCATATTTTGAACCAACTTCTACATGAAAACAAAAAGTGAAAAAAAAGGTGTAATTAGACACTCGATTAGTCTCTTATGGCGTGTTTAACAGGTTGAGCTAATATTAAGTAAAATTGCTGTAAATTAGGCTGAACCAGACGTCTCACTTATTTATTTTTGTGTGAAAATCGTGCAGAAATAAACGCATGCAAAAGACTGAAAAATTTTCATACAAATATTTCAAGAAATGTGTTAAAATGTATTTAACTTTCTGACTTAGGAAACTTAATCTAAAAACAACTACATAAATAAAGCACAAAGTTAAAAGAAATAAACTCGATTACGAGTGTTTTGCAAAATTTTCCCAGATTTATATTGGACTATCGAAAACAGGGTTTTGTAAAGGGTTGTAAGAGGAAATATATAACATCATAAATTTTATTCGTGGTGTCATTTAAAAAAAAAAATACTACTGGATTTAGTATTAGCCTAAACCACATAAATTTTAAAAAATGTACTATTTTCAATAACTGTTATGTGTAAAATTGTATGCAGCCTGCATGCAATATTTGTAATCCATGTTTAAGCAACAATTGCGAATTCTGCAATGCTTAGGCTTTGCAAATTCATTAAAATAGTGATTAGATTTCATGTGAGAATTGCTCTTAAAATTTTTCATAATCCTTCATTTTCCCCAAAAACCTTAGGAAATAAACAGAAAAATGTTTAATAAAAGAACCTATTGTAGAGTAATGAGAATAAATTCCAATTGATTCAGCTTTGGACTTGTTTAAAGAATAGTTCTATACATTTGTATAGGGTTAACACCTTTTTTCTGTTCTTACATTAATTAGTTTTAAAAAATGCACTCAGCAGCACACTGGACTTTAAAAGTTTTATCAGTAAGTTATTTATAAAAAAAATTAATGCTTCTTTCCAACGTGTAGAGTACACTTTCACAAATTAAAAAAAAATAATTGAAAATAGCGAAAAAACCACAATAATCCAGAAATATCATTAACAAATTATGAGGAAAAGTTCCTCTTCTTTTAATGACGTAAACTTATGCCCTCATTCTTTTTTAAATCGGTATATTTAATTTCAAATAAAAGGGGAGGGGGGTAGGGCGGTTGTTATGTCACACACAAGTCATTTCGTTAACTTTTAGGCTAAAAATGAAGAAACTTCTATCCTGACCAAGTGTAGACATCGTGTCTCTGACGCAGCAAAATGCCGAACTGTGTGCAGACTAATTAATTAGATCAGGAGTCATTCTGTCCAATGTGGTAATAAGCCTTGCAAAAATTCCCTTCATGTGAAAGTTTACCGCTCATTTTAACATATTATTCGAGCGATGAAAACTTAGAGGAGTCCATTGATGATGCCATCACTTAACACATTTGTAATTTAATTACAAATAACTCGGTTATAAAGGAGCTTAATTCAATTACTTTTGTATAACCAAGGGAGCCAGCGTATTTCAGTTTTCGAATCGTTAGTGATCCAATTAGGGAGAAGCTGAAGGTGGCAGCCTATATTATGTACTAGCTCAAGATGTAAGTCAGGTACGGAACGTAGTTTCCCGATCAAGAGTGGCAGTGTCGTTCCGAAAAACAAACTTATTCGGTAAAATAATGACTTGCAGAACCGTTGAGAAAAGTTTGGTATAAAGAAGGGGGAAAGTTTCAAACACTTTTGAGAAAAACTTCAAAATTTCAAAATTTCAGTATTATTATTGATGAAGTTTGTGAAATTGATGTCGGAAAAGTAAGCGAGTGCACAGTTGATTAAACGTGTATCGAGATAAAAGGGACCGCCCCTCGTCTTACAAGAGGGCCAAACTTTAAAGAGTTTCAACGGCGCTGCGCTTCCGAGATTAAATTTAATAAATATGAAATTTATAGGTCGTAACGTAATAAGCCAAGACAAGTGTCCCGCCGTCGTGTGACTCTTTCATTTTGCCGAATTTCTTAAGAACGTTGAAGACACGAGGCTAACATTTCAGTAAACTAATAGGCCTACTGAGTAGAGTGTCCTCGGCCTATCTTGAGTTCGCCCCAGAACGAATACACATAATCGATTGTATGTTTTCGATAGCAGAGCACCTTGTTGATATCCTAGATGGTTACAGAAACAATGGCGGCCGTCGATTAAAGCCGCTTCCTCCAGGAAGATGTAGCCGCTCATAAAATACCTGCAGGACTCAAGATACGCTACGCGCACAATGGGGCCAGTTAAAATAATCAGTGTTTGAATCACCTTACGCTACAAGTTCAGAGTTTTTGATTTGGGCTAGGATACTTTTTAACGAAAAGTGAATTAAATTAGCGCTTTTAAAGAAAAGTAAAGCAAACTGATCGTTGTAATCGCGTCACTAACACGTTAACAATGCTCAAAACAAAAATCATGCAGAAGTATTAATATTTCATCGCTACCAAGAATTCTGTCAGCACAAACATATATGTTACAATTATGAGAAAAGAGAAGACCCAGAAGTCAACTATACGTATTCAATTTTATGAAACAATAGTCAGCTAACCAGGACAAAATTGTTTAACCAAACGGTGTGACGTATGCAAAAATGAACTGTGGGACAATAAATTAACGCAATAAATTCATACGTTGATGTTTGAATATGCGTAAAATAAGACGAATTTCAAAACTTAAGTTCGTAACTTTTAAAAATTTTCATGATTCTTGCCATGAACAAACTTTACAAGAAAAGTAATTTATTTTATTGTGCATTGTTAAGCAGTTGTAGGCTAATTAAATATACACAATTGCAAGCCTATTGTTGCAAATTAGGTCTGTGCTTTAATGCAAATCTGTAGTATTTCAAACTAATGATACCGGTAGCTGCTACTAAAGTGGCGACCTTACCTAAAACCATTTTTCCCGAATTTGGAAAAGATGGGTGCAAATAACCCCGTTATGCTCTTTTTCCCATATCATTCTTTCATTCCTGACCTGCTTTCCAATCGTGTAAGCATTCAATGAGTGACGACTGCAAGCCATTCCATTGTTGCTATTTTTCCGACGAAACACCGTCTTGATTACTGTAACCTGTGTGTAATGGAGTAAAAAAAATCTAGTTTGCATAATCTGACGCGGTAAAACGCACTAAAATCAACCCGGTCTTGCAAAGAGTTTAGTAGACATCTTATCTGAACAGCTTATTCTTCAACCAGGAAAAAAGATTCTGTTTCGAATACGTTAGTTTTAGTATTTTATGTTTATTGTAATGTCTTCAGTAAGTTCACATGTTAAAATCATGAGGCGAGAAGTCTAAATGCACGACAACGAAATTTTTAAAAACAGCTTTTTTGTTTGTCATACACGAATTTAATTTTGCGAAAATATGCTGTATTCATTTAGCAAACTTTGGTAAACAAACCTTTGCAAATACTTTCATTTTCAATTCCCCCCCCCTTCCCCCCTCCCCTCAGTTGGCTATTTGTTGTCCAAAGGTCACAAAAGCTGACATGACCTACAGATTATTTTATAGTCTCCATTTACAGGAAACAGGGCGAGTCCTTAAAAAATAAGAAAGAACTTTCTTGGCATTTTCAGAAGAGGTACTAATAAATTATGAAGCGAGGTCTGCCCTTTAAAAGGATATTCCTCAAACCGTTCACAAATTCAAATTCAACTCTCAGTCATGTGTTGTTATATGAGGAAGGTTAAAAAAGAAAGGGCACATCAACACAATGAATACTTGTACACCTGAGTTTTTTTTTTTATATTATGAGTGATGTAAGTTTGAATTTCAAACTGCTCAGCCCTCCTTTTAATGGGTACAACATTAAGATCTTTGAATCAAAAATGCAAGGTCCATGCATTGTGAACAGGAACGCATTGACGGTATGCTTCAGTGTACATTTTATCTTTCACTAGATAACGACAGAAGCAGTACACATTTTAAGCATGTTCTAACGGGGAGGGGGGGGTGGAAGGGGAGTGGAATGCTCTTCCTTCACGCCAGGAGGATCCACCATGTGGCTTGCTATGTAAATTTCATTACACGAGCAACCCAACGTGCATGTGTGGAACAAAAGTTCCTAAAAAAAAAATAGAAGAAAAAAAACTTGTCTGGGATTCTGTATGTCGTTGAGACCTGTCTGCAAATACTACAAATAAAGACCTGGACACTGTCAACAGTTAAAGGTACATGACTCCGAGTTGGTTTTCCTGTATGACTCACCTTTGCAACATTAATTCAAATATGTGTAAATGTTGCAAAGATATTCGTTTTTCCTATTTTTCTCCTCGTGGGAAAACGGTTTGGCTACATTCTACTCTTACATTGTAAATGTTGCAAAAACTATTTTGCGCAGGACGCACGAAAATAGTGAGAGGGCATGTTCTTTTAATTCAACAATATAAACATTTTACGCATTCTTCAAAAAACAAATCTTTCTTCCAAGGGAAACCAAAATTGCTAGATTAATAGGTACTGATAATGTGTGTTCTTCGTTTTCGTAAAATCAGTGAAAAGGACCACAATTGGCTTTGCACAAAGACCGGAATGTCTACGGCAGACAAGTTCTTGAAAGAAAAAAGAAAAAAAAAGACTTGTCTAGGGTTCAGTCTGTCGTCATTGGAGACCTGCATGTTAATAGTATGAGTGTGCAAGAACTGTAGGCTGCACTGCAACGTGAATAAACAAACCATTCTCTCTCATATTCTTCAAGGAAAAAAAAAGTGCTCTTCGAAAGAAGGAAAACCAACCTGGCTGAGCTAAAGGGTATTAATTTAACGTCTTCTTCCTATCCGCAAAATCAGTGAAAAGGGTCCACCGTAGGCTTTGTTGAACACATTTGACTATGTATCAAGATCTTAGCAGACAAGTTCTGATTTAAAAAAAAAAATACTTGTCTGGTTTCATCCTACAGGTCGTCGGTATGCAGTGTTTTCGTATAAATCTAAAGCAAATTTCGACATGTACCAATACGTACATAAAACAAGCCAAGCGTACCGTCTATTGCTGGAGTTGGCTAACAAATCAATCTATATCCCTTAATAAAAGCTTGAAAAAAAAAAACCACCGAACCTCACCAATTTCCGATTCAGGTACCGCGACTTTTCAGGAACTTTCCTGAAGGGCACCAAACTACAAACTACGCGCTGAATAGCCCGAAACCTCCGCCATTTATCTCGTCGCCATTTTTTACCTGAAGAGCGGTCGAAGGACCGGACGCGGCGGTTGATAAATCGGCTAATGGCTGTTGCCCTATCGTGACATCAAGAACGCACCAATTTGCCCCTCCCCCTCTGATTACTTTGTGCTCCCTGATTCGATAGCAGCGTGCATATTTTCATCGTTTCCACGGTAACCGGGCCCTCGAGCGACCTGAGCTGGTTGGTGGAGGTGGTTGGGCGAATTTTTTTCCCCTACCCCAATGGTTCTGACGACGCGTTTGCTTTCAGCCAATAAGCATTCAGCGGCCTGGCCGGGGACAAGAAGTGGCTGCTCTGCAAAGCTTTGGCTCGCTGGGACCGTGAGAACCATGCATGGGTATGGAAGGATTGAAGAGCTCTTGCTTTAATACTATCCTGTATGCTTCCGGGATAGAGCGCCGGCTCAAGAACCCCCTCTCCTCCCCCCTCCCAAACACCCACTTCTCCCTCCCCTTCCCTCCCCAACCCCTAACACTTGTGAGAAGTGAAGATATTTTCTCTTGTGCATGCATAGCTGCACTTATTTGAGCATTTGTTACGATTGAATGGGGGCGAATTTGTGGTGTTTGTTTGCTTTGTATTGGACTTTGCAGTAATTTTTTTTAAACACACCTTGCTTAAAGGGACTCTTGCCGTTGACTCGAAAGCAATTCTGTATGAATTGGCGTAGTTATGCTCAGTGTGTGTTGGATTTAGAATATAATAATAATAATAATAATAATAATAATAATAATAATAATAATAATAATAATTTTATTGCATTTAAACAACTCGAAGTTCAAAGAACTCATATGAGTGCAATATTACATACACATACATCTTTCAATAAATAAATACATACACATATACTTAGTTACATCATATTTACAAAATTACACATACTGGATCCATTTAATATTACTTTTAATAGATATTTAGCCTTATTTTATTTCATGATTTTAGAAATTTCTGTAAATGTGGTTTTAATTTTTGAATGCTATCATATTGTAATAATTTTTCATCCAATTCATTGAAGACCTTTGAAATATAATATTGTTTATTTCTAGTTCCATATGTATTATTCCAACGCGGCATTTGGTATCTGTATGCATTTTTCCTTAACCGTGCTTGTTTTTCAATATTTCTATTCTTAAAATTATTAACAAAATAATTATTTATTATAATGATCTTATTTCTCAGTTGCCTTATTGTCAATATTTCCTTTGTTTTAAAAATTTCACTTGTTTTTGTATCTCTGTTACCAAAAAACATTTTAACAATTTTATTTTGTAGAGTTTGCAATTTATTAAATACATACTCAGATCCAAACCCATAGATTTCAATTCCATATCTTAGTAAACTCTCAATCCATGAATAATAAATTATTTTTTTTTATTTTTTCTGTTTAATATTTTTCTGATCTGATACATTTTATATTATAATAATAATAATAATATTTTTTTTATTGTCTACATTGCTCGATGCATAAAACTTGTGTGAGCGACAATACACAGTACATGCATATAGTAAATAATACACACATCAGAAAATAAATAATATATACATAAAGTGAATAAATAGCACATACATACACATTTACACATGCATTGCTTTATTTACACTATTATTTACATTATTTCCTTCATTCCTACTTATACCCTTCATTTATACTTTTCTATTTTTTATACCCTTCTACCAAATTTAATTTTAACGTCTTTTTTAATTTGCAGATACTTGTATAATTTGTTAACTTTTTATCTAGATAAAATAATAATAATAATAATAATAATAATAATAATAATAATAATAATAATAATAATAATGAGACAAGCTCGAAGGTCATGTAGAACTTGTAAAGAGCAGCAATGCACAAAACATGAAATAATAAATACAATAAATAAGGTATATACAACAAATTAATTCATTACAATATTACAATATATAGTTAAGTTCTTAAATTCTTTTTTAGTTTTTTTGTTGTTGTTCATTATTCAGTCTTTTAAATTATTACATTTAGTTACTAAGTAAAAACTTTTTAAATTCTGGTTTCAATGTTTTTATACTTGGATAATTTAATAAGTCCTGTGTTAAACGGTAAATATCAATGGTATATAGTAACTTTTATTTCTTAATCCATATTTGTTTATCCATCTTGGTATCTCATATCGTCTTGTATTTGCCCTTAGTCTTTGCTGTTTTTTAATATTATTTCTTTTATATTTATTCTCAAAATAATTCTTTGTTATTATTATTTGGTCTCTTAGCTTGAGCACTGACAGAATTTTTTGATTTTGTAAATTTCCTTCGTTTTAATAAGTTCATTTCCAAACAAGACTTTTACTATTTTATTTTGTAAATTTTGAAGTCTTTGAATTATATAATCTGATGGTAAACCATAAATTTCAATGCCGTATCGTAACTGACTTTCAATCCAAGCATTGTATAAAATTAGTTTAT
>JAHWFP010115708.1:29076-42821 GCA_023313725.1 Lithobius niger | reverse complement strand
GGGGGGTGCACTCTTCTTTCTTTGCGTAATCTTCCTTTTTGTAAAGTAAGGGGGGGAGGGGATTTTTCCCCCTTCCCTTATTTTTTCAGCCATGCATAGTTTAAAAGTACGGGCATTTCGTATGCGCAAATAAAGTATTTTGTTTCTGGGGAGGGCGGATTTTCACATCCCCCTGCCAGATAATGTATGACCATTTTATTTTTTTCTTGGGGGAAGCGAAAGTGTGGACCCTCCATATGTACGGCTTTGCATGGTTTTTGTATGCATACATTTTTTCTGGGGGGGGGGTGTCGCAGGGGGGGGCGGGCAATCGCATACAGTTTCACATATGTAGGTATTTAGGATGAAATTGGATTTACGTCCAATTCACGAAAAATAAACCATCTCTAAACACAAAGCAAAATAAACAAAGTCAAAAACTGGTGAAGAGGCCACCAAGTTAAGAGTGGTTCAGCCCTTCAAAGGAGTAATATCAATACACCAAAACTAACAAAATAAAACAAATTACAACAATTACAATTGACATGCCACTTTATTACCCATCTGCACGGTAATGGAGTTGAGTCTAATACACAATTTTAAAAAAAGGACTGATATCATATCAAAAACCGAAACTGGTAAAAAGGGCCGCCAAGCTCCGAATGATTCGGCCCTTCAAAGGAGTGATATCAACACACCAAAACATTCGCCAACTTAATCGCATCGAATAATACTTTGGATGTTAAATGAAAACGTGAACATTGCTACCGTAATTAGCAATGTTCTAGTTTTCATTTCACCATCGAACTATTAAGCGGTGCGATTAACTTGGCGAATGTTTTAGTGTGTTGATATCACTCCTTTGAAGGGCAGAACCATTCAGAACTTGGCGGCCCGTTTTACCAGTTTTGGTTTTTGATATGATAGACTATATCCACGCAGCGCGCGACAGACGACAAGCCCCTATGGTTAAAGCTAGATTCTTTTGTGACGACTCCTGGTCTGTTCAACTTATAACGAATATTTTTTTTATTTAATATTTTTTTGGGGGTTTTCTTTTCATTTAAAAAAAAAAATTTAATGTAGCAAAAATCGCTATCTAATTAAAAACTATTCAACTCTGCTGAAATAGCCAGAATCTACGAAATAAAATCAGGCACAAACCTATGTAGTATCCACCCATTCATTATACTGCCCACAGGGAACTGGACCAGATATCTATACATATATTTTGCTAATGAGCAGACTTAATGGTGTGGTTGAGGTTGTTTATTTGGGGCCTTGGCCTGCTTCCAGTTTAGTTTATTGAGCTTACGCGGTCCTTTACACCATGCGCTCAAGCCTAACCTACGTAATTGCTACTGACACGAGAAAATCAAAGCAAATACTATGAAGCAAGAAAACATAGAAACCAACACAGAGCAAAGTGCCAGGGGAGCGCCCAGTTGGCTAGCTGCCATATGCCCTCACTAACAAACGAAGCTTCAACAATCAGCAAGCGGGCGAATGGCTCATTCTTTCCACGGTAGCAAAGAAAAAGGGCGGACGGCCGACAATGAGAACGGATATGCGCTCTAACAATTAGAAACAAACACTATCGCTTAAATAATGCTGACTATTAGAGCCGAGTTGAAAACTTTCAAAGTTGGTTGAGTAACAGTGCATTGTCCGTCAGTGACAAAGTTATTTACTTCCTTACGAAAACAAAACACCAGGGCTTCCAAGAGAGGGGGAGGGTTACAAACCATACAGTGGAAGAACACACAGGGGAGCAGGATACGGAACGACGGAGGGGACAGAGTACCTCCAGTGAAACAGTTATTTACTTCCTTTAGAAAGCAAAAAACCAGGGATTCCAAGAGAGGAGTAGGAGGGGTGGGGGGGGGGGGGGGTTGCAAACCATACAATGAGAGAATACACGGGGGAGCAGGACAAGGAACGCGGGCGGGGACAGAACCAGGAGGGGGGGGAGGCTGCAGGTGGGCATCTCACCACATTGGGGAATGTGAGGGAGAGGGTGGAGAATGGGGGCTCGAAGAGGGAAGAGTTTTTATTTCATGCTCACACGTGCGGGAATATCAAGTACACAGGCGTATGTTACGCCGGAGTTCGGAGAAGGAGACAGGAGCGGCAGTCGACGCCATTTTCATTCCATACTACCCAGTACAGTATTTCAATCAGGTACCGGCTAGACGGGAGTATGTTACACCGGGGGTGCAGCTAGTGTCTTTATATCGTATTGTAAAATTATTATTCGACTAGCATCGCACCTGGCTTCGCCCGGGGATTTGTTTGACCCGTGGTTGCTTCTAGTATTTGCTCGGTGCTGCCTGATAGTTCACTGCAATAGTACATTTTTCTTTGTGTAACACTCCCCCTTTCCGTCAATCAAATAGTGGCTCTAATATAAGCACTGCCCCACGAACGGGCATTCCCCGTTCAGGCCCCTCTTCACTCCCAGTAGCGTGCGAAAAATAACTGTCCTTCGTACATGACGTCATTTAAGACATGCCTTTGCGATGACCGCGCAGAGCAAATTGTTAGTCGAGGCAATAATGTGCCAATTTCAACATCTTTTCAGGGCAACAACGTCCCAGTTTCAACTTCATGCCAAAGAATTGACACTCTCGCATGTTTTCATTGTTTCCCTTCCGGAGGTCGTCGTTGCGGTTGCTTCAATTCTGCTTTGAGACTTTAGTTTATAATGTAAGATTTGGAAGGCAGTTCTTGAAGTCCATTGTCATTATTGTTATTGTATTGTTAATGTTATTGTTATAGTTGTTATCCTTGTGTAACAGATTGTGTATTGTATTTAGCTAGAGTGGGCATATAGCTTCGGGCTAAGGCTCCATTAATAAATATACCGTTCCTTACAGGAAGTCGTTCTCACTATCGGAAGGGAGGCAAGCAATTAGTGATGTTAGATCCTTTTTAATTTTCCAGAATGTGGGTGTCAAAATGGAGGCATTTGTAATGAAGCAGGAAGATGCACCTGTCCAATCGGGGTTGAAGGACTCAAGTGTGAGAAAGTCGTAGGTAAGCATACATTTTTCTTGACGAGCATTTGCAAATAAGTAAACTTGAAGAAGTATTCATTTGCACGATACCAGGCATATTTAGGACAATACCGAGAAACAACGACATGTTGTTGCCAAACACCTTTCACGCGTTAGAAAAGGCTGTTTGTTGAGCGTTGAATGCACCATAATGCTTGGATTATGTTGGTCCAGTATCCCTACAGTTCTGGAAAGCCGCATAGTTTTATGTAAAGTACATGTGCAAAAAAAAACTATTTTTTTACCTTTACAGAATGTGGCCAAAACCTCATTGGAAATCACTTAACAGTTCAACCTAACTTACCTACCTACCCCGTTCAAACAAACGTGGTCTTTCGGTGTGAAGATGGATTCTTACTTGAAGGAGTTAGTGAAGCTCACTGCACGGATTATGGAAGATGGTCTGCAAGGGCCCCAATCTGCGGTAAGAATGTATTCGACTAAAGAGAATAAACTTGAAATAAGAACTGAAAATTTACAAACAGACGTGTGCTGTTGTGCTGGAAGTCTGTGTTAGATTCGGCTGAAAATCTCATTTGTAGCTAACAAAAAATTGCAGTCTTTGTTGGAAAATCGTTTAATTACAATTTATAGTGTCCGCGGCCTATCTTGAGTTCGCCCCAGAACGACACAGATAATCAATTGTATGTTTTTGGCAGCAGAGTGCCTTGTTGATATCCTAGATGGTTACAAAAACAATGGCGGCCGTCGATTAATGCCGCCCCCTCCAGGAAAATGTAGCCGCTCATAAAATATCTGTAGGACTCAAGATAAACCGCGCACACAATAACCATTTAACCCTGGCTGCTTCTAAGATCCAACAAACTGCCACGAACTGACTTGATTGGCAGACTGCTGAAAGAAATGGAGAAGGAACTATTTTACAAGTTAGCAAGACCTTGGCCCTTGGTATCAGCAAGGCAGCAAGGCTATTTCAACAGCTGGCATGAAGCCATATGTTCGAAGGTTAGCACTCTGTTTAGTTAAGTTGTGATCGTTTGATATTGTGTTGGAAGTGTTGTTGGCTCAGTGGCTCTCTCCCCAAGCTAGAGAAGCTGACTCCAAATACGGCCATTCCCACTAGGTTACTGCAGTCAGACTACCTCGATTCAGTCGAGCAGATGATGTTAAGTAATCTTGATTGTGGACGTTGATGCCCCAAGCACCACAAAACTTAATAATTACAGGATAGTTCTAAGATAAAATGATTTGAAAGTATCAGCACAAGCACAACGAAATTTGTGAAATGGAAATTGTGACGATGTTGTGTACAGACTCTACACTGACTCACAACCCCGTCAATTCATAAAAAAATTGTTTCTTTTCATTTCAGTATAAAGTTTCTATGTTGGCAATCGTGAATGACTCGATTAGCTATTGACCAGTATGTTGCATGTAGTACTTAGTCGCTTTCTGGGCGAGGGGAGAGTAGGAGGATGAGCTGACGAGGTTGTGACGGCAGTATACCCAAGTTACTTCTCGTGTACTTTGTACTGATGCTGCTAGTTTTGTTGTTTTTACCTTGCAAATGCTGGGGATTATATCTCAGTGAACCTTTGGTTAATATCTTTTTGTATGCGAGGACAAGGGTAACATTTTCCCCTGTAAATATTTATAAGATGACAAACCTTTAGAGTTTTAGACTTGTGGCCATTAGAGATAACCCTTTCGTGAGTACTGTAGGTGTTACTGGCACTGTCTTGACGTCATAATTGGATTATTGCGAATAACATAGAGTTTATTAGTTAGTTGATGAAGCCTATCTATACTTGAAGGTGTGATGTGCTCCCATAGCTCCAGAAGAGAGGGACAAATTAACTAGGTAATTTCAATAGAAAATTCCTTGGCTCTTTACATGCCATAATCAACAAGAGCTGGGCCCTTCTCTTCCGAAAATTCCCGCAGTGGCTAAGGTCAGGCTCGAGCCTGGGGCCTCTGGCACGTGAGACATTTGGCTAACCATCAGGCGCATCTTGTCTCACGGGCCGATGGGTGGTGACAAGGCTCCATGAGCTCAAACCTGTCTTTGCAAACCTTCATTTCCGTTTCAGTACCTCTGTGCAAAGATTTGCCAGTCCCAGACCATGGTTCAGTTCATATTCCTTTGGGCCAGATATTACCCGGCACCATGGTCCAGTTCGCATGCAGTCAAGGTTTTGAACTGTCTGGTCCATCTGTGCGCAGGTGCCAGGAGGATGGCACTTGGAGCAGTTCACAACCAACATGTGGTAAGTGCTTTTAAAATGACGTCTAACGTTCAGTGTATCTTATTCTAATTGTTTTTGGAGCTTTCAAACTATCCGAGAAATATTTGAGGTTTTTTTTTATGTAAGCAATGTTAAAATTCAATAATTTGGTATTAAGTAGAATGTTACTGTCAGATTGTATCCATCAATTCGCGTTGTTCAAAGTCCGGCAATTAGATGTTTAGTATTATTTTTCAACTATTAAGTATTTTCTTGTAATAACTTTGTTCTAGAATGATTCATCACTCCGTGTTTACGAACTTGTTTATTAATTTTTTTAATAATGTTTTTTTACTGTGTATGTTTATCAGTTCTTAATTATATGTAACCCATGCAATTTTCTTCTGTGATAATTACACGAATAACAAAAGAAACAAAAAAAATGGGAAGCAGGCGACATAACCCTTTTACAGATACATCATCATGCACATAATAAAACTTGCAGAGTCATGAGACATGCACAACAACTGCCACCAACAAACTTTCTCAAGTCCACTACTTTCAAATTTCCCTCCTCTCTGCCAGTGGGGCTTGGAAATCAGTCAGCTTTCAAGCTCATTGGGCCTTGGAAATCAGTCAGATTTCAAGCTCACTGTCTCAGTTGGCTCCCTCAAGTAGTGGACTTGAGAAAGTTCGTTGGTGGTTGTTGTTGTGCAAGTCTCATGACTCTTGCCTGAAGAAGTCTATCAGTAGAGATAGTCGCAAATTTGCAAGTTTTAATAGTGGAACTCGGACGATTTTTGGTTTTGGCGTAAATGACTGTCTTTAGTGTGAACTTCAACCAAAGTAAAATTGCCGAATTAACGGTATTTTCGGTTAGATCAGTATGTTGAGATAAATTTTGACTTAAGTTACTTCACGGCATCCCATCCCACCCCACTACCCCCCACCCCACCCCAAAAAAAATTCTTTGGTCTTTACAATCATCTACTCAGCCGTAGGAATCTATTGAAAGTTTCGAGATTCCTACCACAATTGTCTAGTACAGACACCAGAGAATAATGTCAGTTTTCAGACGTCCCTCCTCCTCCCCCCTCTGCCACACCACCACACACTACTATATATTTATATATATATATATAAAAATTGATTTTAGAAAAATTTAAAATGAATTCCTATTAAAATTGAATCTGTAAGTTTTCGGAAAACGTTTCAAATTCACGCAGATTTCAATAATCTAGCTCTTGCGGCAATGCCCTCCTCCTCTCCTAAAGCTCCTTTAGTACATTCCCGGGTAGACCCAACCCCTCCCAATCCGACCCTGCTCATAGGTTTGAATTACCAATGCTGCAAATAATTTTTAAATGTCTGTAGTACCAACTACTAAAACAAAATTTGTTTCAGTACCAATCATCCAATGTCCTCCGCCAGTCATCCCCGAAAATAGTGTTTTAGTGGAGTCATCCACCAAGAGTCCTTTCAGTCCTGGGGACACGTTATCGTTTCAATGCCACAATGATTTTGTGGTGGTTGGCGAAGCAACAATCAAGTGCGACGAGATAGGAAAATGGTCACGCAAACCTCCCAAATGCGTTCTTTCAGGTAAACAGAACTTCTTACTGTGAATGATTTGTTCGTCAACTGAAAAAATGCAAACAGGTGTTTTGTATATTTTCTAAATTATATTGTAGACGAAACCTGCCTTAAACCAGGATCCTTCCTGAATGGAAAAATCAAATCAACGGACGGACTGGATGAAGGCCACATCCATGTAATGGGCACCAAACTTCAATTTTCTTGTGATCCTCTACACTTCTTGAAAGGCAAAACTGAAGCCACTTGCCTAGGAAATGGTACATGGAGTGCCCAACTACCCACTTGCTACAAAGGTACACGTACCTGCACACATACTGTTTCTTGTTGCCCCGGAAAACATCTTAACCTGTTAATTTTAGCACTACATTGTCCTCAAGCGAGAGCGTGTACGCTTCCGGCATTCATTTACCTCCAGATGTTCCTAAGCATCGCCTCGTCTCTCATGTTCCCACCTTTCGTTGGATTTTGGATTGCTCTAAGATGGCCGCCCCTACCGAAGCCGCTGTTCCTGACATCACTGCGGACTCCACCTCCCCCAGACCTTTCGTTCCTCGAAGAAGATCTACGACGAGCCAAAGACTCCTTTCGTGAAGCGAGATGGAAATACCGTCATGCGGCCGCCACACTGAACTCTCCACCGGCGCCGCACTCGCCGTTAGAACTCTCGTCTGAGTCTTCCTGCAGAGGCTTGAGCGTCACCTGCAGCGAAGCTCATCACTTGATCGACTCCGTCTTTCGTCAATCTAAAATCATCCACATGCCACCCCCGTCATGTACGTCATCTGCACGCCGGATCCACACCCAGGACTGGGTAGCTTCCACCATCAGCCACGAAAACCGTAAGTGAGCCCCGCACCAATATCCGGACGCTGCCAAGAAACGGAATCTTGCTGCCGCAACCACTACATCCACAGCGCCGCCTGCTGCTAACGCGGCCCTGTCGCCGCCAAGGCAGCTCCAGCTTCCATTCACACGGGACCGCATGTCTGATGACTCCACCTCCACTGCTCAAGCGCATCCATTTCCCGGACGACCCCACCATTCCACTGGTGTCGCTTCTCAAGACGGTAGAAGAATAAGACCCGGACTGCTTTCTATACAAGCCGACCCAGTCCGCCGATGCTCCTGTCATCAATAGAGGCCTGAACACCAGCTTTGGCTTTGCACTCCGTGATCGTGATTCCAAACCACGCAACCTTCTCTGGCAGTCAACGACTCTCCTGACCTGTCTCCTCCACAATGAAGGCTCCTTACTCGGCAAGGGAGATCCGCTGATGCTCGACAAAGACCCACCTGCTCCTCGAGCCGGCCGTGAAACCACTTTCTTTCGTCCCTTTGGCGATGGCGCCACGAATCGATGCAATTTTGACACCTACCCGGAATGTGAATTCCTCTGCAGCGAGGTGAAATTGGACTTCGGCACAGCATTCACCATCCGCAAGAGAGCCGAAATTCCATCTTTCGTCCTTTTATGACAATGACAAGTGCCTGCGCTTAGGCCTCCGTGCCGCCTCCCAGGCAGATGTCCTTAACACTGCGGTCAATGCTCTTTGCGAGAAGCTATCGGCCAACGCCAGCCCGGAAGAAATCCGGAATCTCTCTTCCCTCATCACACAGCTCTTTCAAAAGGGCAGTTTTTCGACCTGTCATTCTCTAAACTGGGCAACCAGGGCTCTGTTTAACAACATGTTCTGAGAGAAATTGCACTCAAGTCGACAAACAGCCTCAACGATTCAACAAGACATCGCCTCCGTAACCAACCTATCCACGAGGCAGACACTCTCTTCCGGGGTTTAATCCCATCTCTCACCCCTCACTTGGACAACTTTCAAAAGCCATAACCAGTCAGAGCTCCTCGCGGCCTTTCAAAACAACAGGCCGTTAAACTCCCGCAACATGTCGAAAGACTGGAACAAGCCCTCGTCATCCTATCTGCCGGCCCGCAACGAAAGCTCCAACACATCCAAACAGCCGCAGCCCTTCTGTGCAGACCAGCCGGCACGGCCTCGTTCCAGTCAACGCAACCAGCAGAAACGTGCCGCTACACCCCACCGCCGCAACCGGTATTCCTCGCCAGGCGGAAGAAGCTCCTATTGGCAGGACCAACAATGACAGCGTTCATCTCTCCTGCTTTCCAGTCGGTGCAAGAGTACGCCACTTTTTCCTGGCTTGGTAGAACCTAACCTGCAACAAAGAAATCCTCTCGATCATCAAAACGGCACCGCCGAACCTTCCTTTCAGAAGTTCCCTTGGCTTCCACTCCCCCATGGAATTTCACTCCACCAATCTCGGAAGCTCTTTCATTCGAAATTTCACTACTCCAAAAAAAGAAAGCCATAACAGAATGCCATAACCCAGGCAGGCTTTCACAGCACGATCTTCACCCGACCAAAGAAATCAGGAGCCCTGCGACTGATTTTCAACATGAAACCTCAGAACAACTTCAGAGCCAACAAACACTTCAAAATGGAAACGTTAGAAACCATCCACCAATCCTTCAAGCAGGGCGACCGGCCCATCAAGATCGACCTGGAGGATGCGTATCTCCTCGTACCACTCCATCCATCATCAACCAAGTTTTTCCGCTTTATTTACGACCAAAAAGTTTTCGAATTCCGCTGTCTACTTTTCGGTTTGAACGGAGCACCAAGAATTTCCATCATGGTTCTGAAACCAATCTTGGCATCTCTACATCAACAGTAAATCCAAGCCAGTGCATACATGGACGATTGGACACTCAACAACCAGAATCCCCATCCCCTCAAACAGAATCGAGATCAGACGATCCTCCTCTTAAACCTGCTAGGACTTGGAGTAAACCAATCCAAATCACGCCTTGCTCTGGCACAATCGTTCACGGTCCTAGGGGCCTCATTCAATCTACAATCGGCAACGATCTCTCCCTCATTGGAACGAATCAAGACCTCCTACACCACATTCGTCAGTTCCGAAACCAAAAATCTTTCTCCCTCCGAGAATTAAACTCCCTCATCGGGAAATTGGGTGCAACGGCAAGCCTCATTCCTTACGGATGTTGGATAGTCAGGCCTTTTCATCACCACCAAATCGACAAATGGTTAGATCTTCAAAACCACCCAGATCACCACATGCCATTTCACGAAGATTTTTTCCTGGAAAGCCTGCTATGGTGGTCGGATGTAACAAACCTCACGAAGACGGTCCCCCTACACGAACCTCCGCCCGACCAACTCCTCTTCACAGATGTCTCTTACAACGACTGGGGAGCCCACCTAAACAACCAGGAAATCTCAGGCGCATGGCAACCAGGAAAACTGGACCACATCAACTTTCTCGAAGTCCTAGCAATTTCAACTTGCCCTCGAATATTTTCGTCCCCAAATTCATAACCAAGTAATCCATGTGCAAAGAGACAACACGACTGCACTGGCCTACATCAGGAAAGAAGGAGGGACAAAATCCAGACAGCTAAACCACCTCACGTCAGAAATTTTCAACCTCTGCATCCGAAGCAACATCACCCTACTGCCTCTACACATCCCAGGCAGCAGGAACGTGATAGCGGACTCTTTATCCCGCCGAAATCCACCAACAGGGGAATGGTGCCTCAAGAAACCCACCTGAGAATATCTCTTCAAAACTTGGGGTACTCCAATGATTAACCTATTCGCCACGAAGCACAATGCCAGACTTCTCCGCTATATCAGCCCGATACCAGACGAAAAAGCAGTGGCAGTCGGCACACTGACCTTCCCAAGGCACAACCTCTACGCATACCTGTTTGCACCATTCAAACTACTCCCGCAAGCACTCCAGAAAGCAGAAGAAAGTCAAGGCCTCTTTCTTCTCATAGCTCCACTTTGGCCCTCAGCAGCATGGTTCCATCATCTTCTAATCATGATAATCGACACTCCGAGAAGTCTTCCACTTCTCCACAATCTTTTATCTCAACAGAAAGGTTCAAAACTCCACCCAAATCTGGCCTCCTTTAACCTACACAGGTGGCTACTTTCGTCAAACTCCTCAAGAAGGCAGGTATTCACCAGGAAGACGCCGAAGCATCGCCTCTAAAGCAACCAGGGACTCGACCAACAGAATGTACGACAGCCACTGGTCCAAGTGGTTTCATTGGTGTATCACAAGGAATATTAATCCAGTCGATCCCACTTTACCTGAACTCCTGAGATTTTTCAGTGACCTTTTCAACATCAACAAACTAAAAGGTTCAAGAATCCTAGTATATCGCTCAGCCCTCAACTCAGTCTTTAAAGCTGCAGACAAAAACAAACTCCTCGATGACTACTGGATTTCGGCTCTAGTCCGCTCCTTCGAAAACGAATGACCCACAACAAGGAGATCAGTAACTGATTGGGACCAATCCATTGTCCTTCAATCCCTCATAGAAGCACCCTATGAGCCAATGCAAGACAGCTCCCTCCTCCTCATGACTAAAAAAAATATCTTTCTCGTAACATTTGCAGCAAGCCTACGTTGCTCCAAAAGCCAAGCCCTTTCCGCCAATGCAGCCTACTGCATCTTTGACCCAAACTTCTCATCAGTAACTCTTTACCCAAGAGCAAGCTTTCGGGCTAAAACCCAAAAACTGTCTGAACCTACAAAGCCAATCACCTTCCCAGTCTTATCCAACATCATAGGAGACGAACCCGATCGACTATTATGTCCCATACGCGCACTACGTTTCTACCTTACCCGAACCCAACACGAAGACATTCGAAAAGGAAGAAACCAGCTTTTTTATACCCGTCGACTCCCAATCCGTGGAAACTTCTGCCGCAATGATCATCTGATGGATCAAGAAAACAATCGAGGCCGCTTATGAAAAACATAGCACGAGTAGCGATATGAGGGTGACAGCACACGAAGTCAGAGCAATCTCAACATCCTGGGGCCACCACAATGCCACACTGATCGAAGAAATTCTAGCAGCAGCACCTTGGCACCACACATCGACATTTACCTCACACTACCTGATAAACGTGTCATGAAAAGAGCAAGGACTCACCGGCTGGGACCAATCGTAGCAGCCAGAACTGTGGTGAAGCCCCTTAAGCACTCAGAACGAAGCAGAAGCAAGCCATCCATTGAAGGAAGCAAGGCCCCTCATTAAAAACAACGGCCACCAATTACCACGAAAGAGACCAAAATTCCTGTTTCAGCACCTTGTTCTGAATAAAGTGCGGACTTTTTTTTAATAAAAGTTTTGGGGGACAGCCTGGTGCCTACCTCCTAACTTTGACGAGGTCTGCTGTTAATGCTAAAATTACCAGGTGAAGGTGTTTTCCGGGGCAACAAGAAAGCCCATTTTGCTGGCCCCAGCCTGGCCGGCTAAAAATATTTTCTTTTGCCTAGAAAAACATACTTAACTTAAAGCCCACCCTACCTCCCCTCTCGTGTCACTGCCTGACAGATTGAGAGGAAAACAAATGCCGGAAACGTTCACGCTCTCGCTTTTATAGAGGAGGACTGTGCCGTGCAGGTGCAGTGAGGGCATGCAAGCAGGCGGCTTCGGGTACAAACAACCGAAAGAAAAACCTCCAGGGAAACACAACATTGAGGACAATGTAGTGCTAAAATTAACAGGTTAAGTATGTTTTCCTAGGCAAAAGAAACCATTTTTAGCCGGCCAGACTGGGGGCCGGCAAAATGGACTTTTTTTTATCACATTACTTACTGATAGATGTTTTGGTACAATGTATATACAGCCATAGTACTACGAGGACAAAATCTTGCACCCCAGTCAAACTGCTAGTTAACCAAAATGAGGACAATTGCACTGCAGTCAAACTGCCAGTAAACCAAAATGAGGACAATTGCACCGCAGTCAAACTGCTAGTTAACCAAAATGAGGACAATTGCACCGCAGTCAAACTGCTAGTAAACTAAAATGAGGACAATTGCACCGCAGTCAAACTGCTAGTAAACCAAAATGTGTTCCAGTAGAATTTGGACGTTATTACAACGAGCATTTTTATCACCTACTGAATAAAAGAAATATTTCTAACACACTACCTTTTTTCAAGCTAGTATTTTCTTTTTCGCTCTTAACTAACAATTGCTTTTAAGGAACTACTACTTTTAGGGAATCGTACAATGCAACAATGAGTCTGCTTCTGCCCAAAAAATAGTCCTGCTGATAGAATTTAATTACGAAACAAATTATTACACAAGAATTTATTTATAAATTAAAAAAAAACTGTTATGTTTCCTTTCTTTAAAACTAACACCACGTAGACACCCTGTTGTTACTTATAATCGTCGTGTGTGTTTCAGCTGTCAATGCGGAAGAATATGTGGCTTCGTGCAGCAAGTGAGCCATCTCGGAACTAAATGTGGAACAACTTTAGTTCATGTGTAATAAGAGCACAATGCAACTTAATAGGATAACTCAGTTTTGTGTTTAAACTTACTCATCAACGATTGTGCTATTTTGTTGTTGTTAGTAGTTTCACGATACCAGGCCCACAACAATTCAAACTTTCAATCTAGATGTTTCAATGTAGATATAGAAACAGTTTTGTGAGTAACTGTATTTAATTAAGAAAACATTATTTCTTGTTTAGCTTCGTGGTGCTGCTTTGAATAACGTTTGAAACTATTGCAACGTTCAGCGAGCATATTATTCTTCCTGCAACTACACTAACACTAATGGGAGCAATGCCACCCATTAGTGGAGTTATAATTGAGTAATAACCGAATTCACTAGGATATACGTAAGGCCCAAACTTAGGACCCCAACGCACATGGCGACCAGGTCGCTGCAGCCAATGAGAATGCTTACATTATTAAAAACACAAAAAGCAATAAGTTAAAAAGCACTTTAGTAATTAAAAACACATACAGAGTAGCCATCAAGTGCTGGTGAAACGACGAAATCACGACGTTTCGGTTCCAAGGTCGGAACCGTTTTCAGGTGAAGGGTTTAAAACAT
>JAHWFP010115708.1:0-14091 GCA_023313725.1 Lithobius niger | reverse complement strand
GTCTGTTCTCAGCACTCGGATTATATTTTAAACGAAACCCCCATTGTGTAAATTTAATTTACTTTCTAAGCGGAAAGTTATTTTTCACCATAACACATCATACTGAAAACGGGGAATATCTGTAACATTTCAAGCATTACAATTCATTACAATATGACACCCATTGTGAAAATTTAAAGTTGCTCCATTAAAACTTTCTTTAAAATTTGTAGTTTCGGCGGCACATTTTTGTTTGCTTGAGGAGATGGTTAGTTTCCATGTAAAACGTCGGACGCACCGACACAAGAGCGCTCGCTGAACAGCAAACAACACAAAAAAAAGATGGGTGGTGGGGGGGGGGGGGGGGGCTTTTTCTTAGGACTTGAGGACTTCGGACTTTTTTCTGAGGACTTGGTAATCTTAATACGGATCCCTTATATCAAAAGTTATTCTACCGTCATCAATTATGAATGGTTGTTTCAAGGAACACTTCTTTGCCATGGTTTCGAGAACATGCTTTAGTCATGGCTCATTTTCCACATAATTGGGAACCTGTCCGTGCGAAATGCTATCTGTTATTCCAGAGGAAAACATCTACACTTAACCTGAAAATACATAGGAACAGCTTATTTTTTTTTTTTTGCGGTGGAGTGTGGGTGGGGAGAGGAGGGCTTAAGACATTAAGTGGCACTCTTCCGATAATTATTTTCTCGACAAATCATCATCACACATTCATTACCACCGAATCCAGCATGGCATTGGCCATATCCCCACAAAATCGTAAAAGTTCTCCCACTATACATTTCATATGAGCCAGTTTTGTTGGTTTTGTTTTTAGGAAGCACTAACCCAAACTGGGTTACCTGCCCCACCAACTTAGCAATGACCGATAGGTTGTATGGTTTATGTTTTATTAGAGCTTAAAGGCCCAAATGCTATAAGTATGCTCTTTGTAAACTACGGGTCAAAGGATTGTACACTACGAAACTAGATTAAATAATGTCTTTCTAACAATGAGGTGTAACAATGTGAACTTGGCGGGCGGACCACTAGCGTGGTGCATGATATTTGAAATTAGAGCTCTACCATTAGCAGTCGTCGCGACAGCTTACCCAAGACACAATCGTTATTGACTACGATTGACATACGTCTCATTTTGTAACTGTGCGTGATGCTAGATACAGAGGCTGCAATATGTTACACGTGAAATAACATGCAACAGTTTAAACTTTTCAGCAGCAACCTTTTGATTGCCCAGTTTTTCGCAAGTGGTCTTTAGCTAGCCCCCACTGAAGTGAAGGCTCTGTGAAGCCCCCTCTCTACAGTGCACACTCTGTATTTTGGATAATCCGACCCTTACGACAGATACACTTGCACATTAAAAATAACCTGAACTCAACTTTAAACCTTTAAACGTGGATTCACTGGCATTAAGTTTCATGGCTACAAAGATTAAAGAATAATATAACTTGTCCATCGCCATGGATTAGAGACGAACCTTGATTCTAACGTAAGAATAAACGGGTTGTTCCAGACGAAACCTCAGTTTACGCAACTGACTGGTTGGTAATTCAGCGTCGTAGGTATTACAGCGTCTCTCTGCTGGAAAAAAATAGAAGTCTCACTTAGAAAATGATGCCGCTTTTAACAGCAAGTGTTTTATCCGCAGGTAAACCTTTTTACTGAAATAATTAATTCTATCAGAACTGTCCGAGGTTTAGTATTTGGGTTAGGGGAGGAGGAGGGGGCGGGGGCATATTTGGCATTGTTGGCGTGGTAGCAAAGGCTATGCGGCAAAGTTGCCTGATGGTTACTATGACCATCTCATGTGCCTGAGGTCCCGAGTTCAAGCCTGCCCTCAGCGACTCCTTTTAAAATTAAATATAAGCAAATAACACAAAAATGGGCACAAGTATGCGAAAAAATAATACATAACGTTTCGGGGATCACTGTACCTCGTTCTCATGCGTAAGTAATAGTTATTGGTTAGAAACGATTGGTTATCGATTTTTAACCCACGGCTGGGATAATTTGGCTGGCGAGACATGCAAATACTTCGAGGGGCGGAGACGTAATTTGCATGTCGAGCCGGCCAATTCACCCCAGCCTTGGGTTAAAAATCGATAACCAATCGGTTATAAACTATAACTGATTTATATCACGGTTGGGACGTCCAGCTAACTCGTATTTAATTAAAACGTGTTTGTGTTTTGTGAAAATTGCTTCAAGAAAAAGTTTATCATCAGTATCCTGAATATGAATGACGGTCATGCCATTTTAGTTTGTGGAGGGGGAAGTGTGTGATAGACGGACGAGTCAAACTTTGTGAAGGGAGGGGGGGGGAGTTAGACAAGCGTCGGTTGGCAATTAGCTGGGTTTGGTTTTTCGCTAGAACCTCGCTCGTGCTTATCGAAGCCTTTATCGTGTTTCGAGCGAATAATTCGACATGTGAGACAACAGGGATACAGCGACATTACTAGGACATTCTGAGAAGGTACGTAATTCATTTTGTGCATTTGTAGTATGAGAATTGTTAAAAAAAATAAGGTAATAGGGTATCGGCATGACATTGGGAATATCGGACATGGACCAGACATGTGAGAGTTTGCAGGGATCGGATTTCATTCATTTTAAGTAATTAGTTTTGTACGTTTTTATTGCGTTACGTTTTTTTTTGCACGCTGTATTTCGTTGTTGGTGTGTGCGTTCCCGGTCGCGTGATCCGGAAGTGTCAAAAGTGTGGGTTATCAGCAAAAGTGTGAGTTATCGGCAAAAGTGTTGGGTAACTTGATAACCCTCACTTTTTGCAATGACGCGCACTTCCGGAGTTGGTTAACGGGATTTAAACTACAGAAATGTAGCGTGGCGTTGAGTTAGCGTGACGTCACAGCCGTGGTATAAATAAAAAACACCAGCTAAACAGCATCGCGAAGAATTACAAACAACAAAACCACTAGAAATATTATGTTGAATTCGAGACAGAATAGTTTAAAATCAAATCAAATGAAAAATATTTGGTGGACCTAGGCTTTCCTGGTCCACTCAATACGTTTGATCTTCAAACTATTCTGCCTTGAATTCAACATTAAATTTTAAGTGTTTTTTGCTTGTAACGAAGCACTGCTATGCTGCTTAGCTTGTATGTTTTTATTTGCACTTGAAAGACCAGGGTGTTTGAGACCAAGGCTGTTGAGAAGGTTAACACAAAACGGGGCGTACAACGAAAGTCTAACTGGAAAATCGTCTAATGGGATAATTGTATACTATCCAGCTAAATAAAAAATCTGGAAAATCATCGAAACGGAATATCGTATAATGGATAAGCGTATAATGGATAAACGACTAACTGGACAATAATATAGCTGATAAACGTCTAACTAGGCAATATGTATAGCTGCTGTTTCTGATGTTATATGTATAGCCGCAGCGAGCACGGTAGCGTGAACAAGGCAGGGATATTGGACGATTTTCCATTATACGAATTTCGTGTTAGAAAATTTTCCGTTATACTGTATACGTTCTTTTAATTATGCCATTTTCCAGTTAGACGATTATTCCTTGCCGCCACAAAACTAAGGAAAAGCATCGATTCATGGTGTTTTTAGCGCCGGTGCACACGCGCGTTTTTTGGACGCGCGTTGACGCTGCGGCGTCGCTGCGGTGACGCAGCCAATCAATGCACACGTACGTTTTATTAACGCGCGTTGACGCTGCGGTGCCGCTTCGGTGACGTATGTGCGCGTTCGGTTCCCTAACCTCGTGTACAAAACATTATAGTTTGAAACCAATGATACGATATTGCTTTTTTCGCCTACCTCGTGACCAAAAATATATTTTAAAACCAATGCGACGAATTTTAGACGTACCAGGGGAAAATGTTATACATCCTTTGCAGATTAACTAAAAAATTCGGATAAGTTCTTCAATTACTTCCCAATGAGTCTTCAATCATTTCTGCAGCAACATTTCTTATTTCAAGATAGTTCTTTACTCCCCCAATAAACAATTAGATGTCTATTTCTTCGAAATTGGACGCCATTCGGTAAAGCTTTTGCGGTAAACTATGGACGTGTGCACCGCTCAAGTCACCTGAGGTACTCAGGGACGCAATTGCATTTTTTTTTTAACCCTGCGGTACCGCTGCGTTGACGGGGGAAAATTGCGGTGCAAAACGACCGCACGAGCGGCGGGCGGTAAAGCAACGTCGACGCTGGTACGTGTGTAGACCCAACAGATGTCACGTAAACCAAACCGCAAATGAGGTACCACAGCGTCAACCACAAATGCGGTACCACACGTGTGCACCGGCGCTTAGGGAGGGGGGAGGTGTGGAGGCGAAAGTACGTTGTAGATTATAGAAAGTAAAAGTGCCCCAGGTAAAAAGAATGAAGGAATTTTAGAATGTTATATTTTGAGGAGGGAGACCAGATACCAATCTACCTACCCATATTCACACATGGCTATTACGTCATGTTTTCGAGACCAAAAGAAACAAAATTGTGGAATAAACGATAGATTTCAACGTTTATTTCCACCATGAAAATCAACGGTGGAAACGGTGGACTACTTCTCCCAAGAATTACTTCTGGAGGGAGAAGTAATTCGAGAATGTGGATATGGGGGTGGGGGGACAATGGCTCTGTGATAGAAGAAGCGGGTGGGGGGGGGGGTTTGGATAGTGGGAGACACAGACTTAGCTCTTCAACAGTCTTTACCGTATTAAAGAAGGGAAGGCTCAACACGAGTTAAATAAATACTGATGCAATACGTACCTTTTGGACTTACACGTCAGACTGCCTGAGCGGGGAATCGAACCCACTACCTTTGAAACCAAAGGCCGAGGTTCTACCCCTGAGCCATATTGAGGCCGTGTCAGTACGGCTCAGCGGTAGCCTTTGGTTTCAAAGGTCGTGGGCTCGATTCCCCCGCTCAGGCAGTCTGACATATAAGTCCAAAAGGCAACGTATATATGTTTGCATCGTATTTATTTCAGTCTTTATCGTAGTTAGACAAAAAACCGGAAAACAAAATGAGCTCAGTATTTAGATTATTATTAGAATGAGGGGGGGGGGCGGGGGGGGGGGGGTAAGTCGGTAGTAATTCAAGGCCCATAAAAAAGGAGCCACGTCATTTTAGAATGTTATTATAAGTTAATAAATTCACCCCTTTTCGACGGGCTGTGCGCTTGTCTAAAAAATAATACCTTAAAAATCGTCTGATGATGCGAAAGATTAATTAATCACCAACATAGCTGAAACGTAAAGAAATTGGCCACGTAATTCATGGAACGTAAGCATGGCCTTCTTAGCTCATGTAAATCGTGCTCTGGGACGGAACTGGGATAACAAGCATCTGAACAACGGATACAGAAGGCTAAGAGGATTTTTTTATTTTTTATTTTTTTATAAATCCCACAGTGCTTGCCATTCTGCCAATAATTTTGGGCGCTGGTGTAGACTTCGGAGCATGCCGAGACTTGCATAAACCTTGCCAATGTGGAACCCCAGGCTACACGTTTCATCTTGAATTGAAACAGTAAGATCATTGTCTGTAAATTGTGTACACAGTATAAATGTGAATGCGTTGCATTATGTTTCTTTAACTAAACGCATCGTTCTCACACTTCCTTAGATGCACATTTTTCTACCGATGGCGACCGAGATGCAAGCCTTGCGATGAAATAGATGAGAATACTTTGTGCTCAAAATACAGCCATTGTCTAGAATGCAGTGCCAATGTCGATGGATGTGTAAAATGTCCACCTAATCGATACGGACTCTGGTGTCAAGGAGGTTGGTGAACGAATTCAAAAAGAAACTTATCGTAGTCTTTGCTAAACACACTCATTCCATGTAAGATAAGAGCAGTAGCGTGCGCATACCTCGGAGAGGACAGGGGCAAGTTCAAGTAAAAGGACATCCATATTCTGGGGACCTTTTTTTTTCTCGTCAGGCTCTTTTTTTTCCTCTTTGTAACTTGTCATTGTTCTTTTATGCACCTTTCTGGCCCTTTCCTGGCCTTCTTTTTGCCCTTTTCAGGTCTCTATGCCCTTCCTTTGATTTCAGCACCAGCATTTACTAGGGCCGTCATCAGTTCCACTGTCGACATACTGGAGCGGGCTCCGCTTTCTTTGCTGTTTGGCTGTCAATCGGATCGAATCGGATTTGCCTTGTAATTTCTAAACAATAAGAGGCAGCTGTTTGGGGTTTGGGCCATTGGAAAGGTGGTGAAAAAACCGTGAAAATGGTGTTTCAAACGTCCAAATCGGTCGACGAAAAGTGAAAATATCTTGAATTTGGTTTATTACCTCCTAACGCCGCCCCGTTTATCATCAACAATCAATCTTTTAACAATTAGATGCCTTGGACAATTAGAAACAAACGGCTTCGCGTCTCGTTGTTGTTATGATTTTGCCTCTTGCTATTGGTACATTTTGTCACCCTGATGGTGCCTCAACCCCATTTCCGACTCCGGATTTTTCTTTTAATAAACCTTGTCCGGACTCCCGTGCTACTTCCGTGCTACTCCCGTGCTCGGCCTTTGGCCTCGCTCCGCTCCAATCAGTTCCGAAAGCCAAAATAGGGCAAATTTTTTTTTTCCAAAAAGGGCAGGGGCATTGCTTTTTTCCCCCCCCCCCCTCCCCTTCCCGCCGGTGATAAGCGATACCGTTATTTCTTGTTTCTAGAATGTGGGTGCCAAAACGGAGGTTTATGTGAGGAATCCGGAAAGTGTACTTGTCTTTCTGGTTACGACGGCTTAAAGTGTGAAAAGAAAATAGGTAAGTAACGTAGCCTAAAGTAAGTAAGCAATTATTAGAACTCTTTTAGGACTATCGAACTGCGAGATGATGGCCGTATGTATTTCCAACTAAACGTCGCTAAAGCTAAAAACTTTACTTACGAAAAAAAAAGTCTGTACACGATGTAGTGGTTTCTGTCTTACATAACATAAGTTAATACTAATACAGTTCGAATCTAACCTGTTGCTGGCAAATAACTGACAATCATAATTAATATTTTTTTTTTAGAATGTAGTCAACCTATTGTTACAAAGAACGTCATCATCCAACCTCAGTCAGCCACTTATCCTAGCCAATCAACTATCAGCTTTAAGTGTGAAGATGAGTTCTTATTGGAAGGAGCTACACAAGCTCAGTGCAAGGACAATGGACAATGGTCCATCATCGCCCCAATATGCTGTAAGATTATACTGAGTGGAATGTACAGTGACGAATAGATTGGGTGCAAAGGGGTTTAAAGGAATACTAAACCATCACTTTTCCAATTTTTTTTAATGGTAGCTAAGACCCTAAAAACCCCTTCAAAACTTATAAAATGTCGCTTATCTTCATACTTACGTCGTAATAAATATTAAAATAACTGCGTTTTTCAAGACACCCAACCAAACGTAACACTACGAGAGCTCGCGACTATGGAGGTTTCGTGAGGTCAAAACATTTAAGGGAAATGGGGAGCGCATCCCTTCTCATCGTGCAGCGCGCGCGACCTAGTCTCTGCGTGTAAACAAACATGGCTACCAACAACGCTGACGCTGTCAATTCGTTGCAGCTTATCAGTTTGAACCTGTAACGCCACTGTTTCCAGTAACATCCAACCACTTCCGCAGCCGGGTGACATCTTTTTCGGCATTCGGTAAGCTGAACAAACTTATTTTGTGGTTTGACGAACTTTTACACTCTTTCGCTATGCACGCCGGCATGATGTTTTAGCGGCGAACGAGCTAACCGGAAACGATGTCCCATCGGCGATGCCGTTTTGTGTCTGGCGCACGCGCAGGTCACGCAGACATGGAGGAAGGAATTTGGTCCTCCATGACGCAGACAGCTGGAAGGCGTCTAAAAAAGTCTTGACGTCACGACGCGTAGCTCAAACGGGATTTTCTCCAGAGCTTGTGCATCGTCTGCTTAAATCAGGTGGTTTAAAAATTCGTACGGCTTAAACAATGACACCTATTGACGTCGGATGACTGTGAACATTAATTCCAGTATCTAAACTATCGATAAAAAAATTAATTGTTGGAGGGTTTAGTATTCCTTTAAGCACATGGCAGCAACAGATTATTTATTAATTTCAAAGTTGAAAGTTGCCAAACAAACTGTTGTAATCAATGATCAGATTTGTTCTAGGAGATATAAGAACTGAAAAACATTTCATTTAGTGAAAAATACTAAAACATCATTTAAAAATTAAATTTTGTGAAAATGATTAGGTAGTTTTATGAATTGTTAGGAGGATCACACTCCGAGTTTAAAATGTACTTTTCGAGAAACAGACCAAAAACGTTTTTATTTGGGTCTTTTTATAAAGGCTTTTTTATGTGGACTTTTGTATAACTTTTTTTATTTTCAGTAAAGAGTTGCTTCCTCACCAGGTCAAAAAACTCACACTGACATTGGAGACCAACCATTTAACTTTCGGTTATATCTTTTCTCGTTTTTATTATCAGTACTTTGTTTTATTGTTCACGTTCATTGTGTTGTTAGCATCCTCATTGTGTTTTTATTCTTGTATAGGTGAACAAGGTGCAAATACAACCGCCGAAAGTTAAATAGTTCTGTCTGCAATGTCATTGTGAGGCAACTTTATACTGAAATATTCATCTCACTCACAAGTTTCATCAACAACAGTTTAGAACTTATTGAAGGATGTAGTATTTTACATCGTTTCCACAGATAACGTATGTTATTAGCATTATCAGTTTGTGCATTGTACCACCCCAAGCACTCGTGCGCATGTCGACTATAGCCTCTTATATAGGTATTTACTAGTAAAATTATCTGTCTCCGTTCCGAGATAACCTCAGCAGTTGAAAAGGATATTAATTCGACAACTTTCCTTTTTTTTTTAATTCCAAGTTATGGAACTTCGGCAATATCCCATGGAGCGTAACCCTTTTTTTGCACAATAAGTTATTTCCTAGTATTAAAATGAACTGACTACCTATTCTCAACCTATTCGAGCATGTGGCTCCAAAATTATGCCTACTTGAATAGAGAAATCGACAAAATATTATGCAATGTAGTCGGAATTAACTTTTTTTTGGTTAGCTGGACATGATTAAAACCCCTTTACGAGCCGTTTCCAGCCAAGTTCAGTAAACTTATTAACGTTTTCAAAACTTTAACCCTTGTCTTCAGTCATCTGCATAAACAATGCTTGCTCTTACTGCTTGAATTCAGATATCCCAGAGCCATGGCTATCGGGTGGGGGGGGGGGGGGCGAGGGTTTGAAAGACTGAAGAGAGCGTACAAAAGCTTACCCAAGTTCAATTTTGTTTCACTATTTCTTTTCTTATAGTTTTGTTTTTGTTTTAGTTTAAAAGTTGGACTGCATTCTGTTGTCATGGAGGGGGAGGGCGTAAAATTACTATCCCCCCCCCCCCCCGTAAAATTTCCTACCACGGCCCTGAATCTCCCCTCATGGTGCCATGGGCTCCTACTCTTTCTGCGTGTCTTTCGGTCTCCTCAGCTTCTGCGGTTGAAGGCCAGTTTCTCCAAATGCCTTTTTCTCCAAATGCCGTTTCGCCAAAAAGAAATCAGATTAGAGGCTTCTGCCTAAAGGGCAAACCCGTTATGCCAAATCCCATTTTGCCAAATGTATTTAGCGAAATTTTATGTATACCGAAATGTAATACAATATTCATGCGTAACGTAAAAGCAAACCAAAGAGGAATTTCCTATGATAAGTACATGCTGGAAAATTGCCACTTCGCAAAAATGAATGAAATTTATCTTGACAAAAGTGTGTTGTAAATGATCCAAAACCTTTTGAATCAACTAAAATAAAATTCTTCCTTCGTTATTGCTAATTTTTAAAAACACATAAATCTTATATTTTTGTGTGACCATTTTCCTGTAACCATTAGAAGTAAAAATGCTAGTAAAAATAAGAATAGGTATATTTAAAACAATATTTCTACACGGAAAGCCAACGCAATCATCATTATTTCTCCACATAAAAAATTACTGACTGAAACGTCGGAAAAAGAAGTACAAAGTGTAACTACAAAAACATAATAACACGCAAGAGGAGATTAACACCAAGAATTTTCAAAAAAATTCTCCATGTAATTACCTCAAATCGCATAGTTTCATCCTGAGGTGTACTTTAATGTGGATTTTCCCCATATAATCGTCCAAAACGTTTTAATTTAATGTTACAAAAATGGTGTCCGACGTACGTTTTTCATTATCAGTATTTGGTTATTTTTAAAATCATCTCCGTGTTGTCGTTAAAACTTTTAAAAAAATTAAATTTTTCTGTATTCACTTTTTTTAATTTAGAGCATTCTGCACTCTCGTTAATGGCTAAGGGTGGCAGCACACCAAAGTCGACAAAACGTCGCACGACACGACATTTTGTCGAAACCCGTCTCAGCATGCTGCAGACGTCTCCACAATCATAGGGGTGGCCGCGCACCAAAGTCGACAAAACGTCATTGCAAGACGAAACGTCGCGAGACGTCGCATCTGGTTGAGAGACACCCCGTCACATGAAACTAGAAGGAGCTTCGCTTTGTTGTCGTGAGACGCATAAAGATGCCTGAGACGTCTCGCGACAACGTCGCATCCGGTGTGTGGTGCTCAGCTCATTGCTATGGTTTTGGAGATATCTGCAGTATGCTGAGACAGGTTTCGACAAAACGTCCTGTCGTGAGACGTTCTGTCGATCTTGGTGTGCGGCCACCCTTAGAATGAGCTGAGCACCCCAGACCAGATGTGATGTTGTCGCGAGACGTCTTTTGGCATCTCACGACAACAAAGCGAAGCTCTTTCTGTTTCGTGTGACGGGGTCTCTCCACCAGATGCAATGTCTCGCGACGTTTTGTCGTGCAACGACGTTTTGTCGACTTTGGTGTGCGGCCACCCTAATGAGGCTGCATAGCCACGCAACAAAATGAAATTAATATTTTTGAATTTAAATAACTTTGGCATTGTTTTTCTCTTTTGCACGTCTTGTCTCTAGTTTTTCTATTCTGTTCTACTAAATACCCACTGGATGTTTGAAACTTCGGTGTGCACAAAATTTCACGATCGGTATATGTGAAAACGGGACTTGGAGAAACGGGAACTGCCCTTTAGGCAAGCTCCTAATATTTCATTTTGGCGAAACAGGATTTGGCAAACGGGATGTGGCGAAATGGGGCGGAACCCTTCATTCTCTTTGTCTCCCATGTGATACATCTAGAAGCAGTAGGATACTTCCTACATTTTCATTCCTATGAATACTTCTACTACTCCACATGTCTCACCTAGAAGACAAACGGAAGCATTTAGAAGCTATAGGAGCCCGTGGAAGACTCGTAGAAGCATTAGAAGAAAGATTTGTGCATGCTTAGCGCTGAAGATGAAGGGAGTCCAACTGGAAAGGTCTCTTTACTTTGGCCTACGTTGCCACATTGTGATATATTGTTAATTTATTTCAGTGCCCCTTTGCAAAGCCCCACCTGTTCTGGAGCATGGAACGGGCCGTATTCCATCTGGTCGGATAGTACCTGGCACAATGGTTCGGTTTTCGTGTAACCAAGGTTATAAACTTTCTGGTCCAGCCTCTCGGCGATGTGAGGAAGACGGCATTTGGAGTCGGTCTCAGCCTAAATGTGGTAACTAAACAAAATACAAGATATTAAGAATGATCTACTCAAAAGGACAAGCCGATGTAAGAAATTAACATTGTTTACACATTTGATTTGATTTTGTCATGTACACAGAGCAGTTAATCGAGTGTCCACAGATGGCAATACCAGAAAACAGCATTCTGCTGAACTCTTCATCAACGAGTCCCTTCAAACCTGGAAGCAGGCTATCTTTTCAATGCTTGGATGGGTTCACGATGGTTGGTCAGTCAACGATGACATGTGAGACAACTGGGAAATGGTCTCAGCAACCACCAACATGCAGTCTGCCTGGTAAATAAAAATTTTTTATGCATTGTCCGATTTAATTAAGTGATCTAGTCGTCTTGACTGTTAGAGGCACCAACAAATTCAAACTCAGCCCTACCTTAAAAATTAGGCCGTTCTGTGTATAGGAATACGGTACGTATTTATACGATACGTATTATTTATGTTTAATAGAAAGTTAACAGCCACTTTCACCTCAGCTTAATCCAACATGTGTATCGAAGCTTCACACAAGCTGCTAAAAGCTCGATACACGTCTGCTGACTGATTCTTGTGTATAAACGCAGTGGCGTAACTTCAGTGAGACAGAGGAGGCAACTGCCTCCGAGCCCAGAGACCTTGGAGGCCCACTCACGGGCCCTGATTTGAATGTTTTTAGTTTTTTTCCTTAAGCTTATTGCTAAAGCTTGGCGAAAGTTGAGGCTTGTGGGGCAAAAACTTGACTGTATTTTAGTATTTTTTGTGTGAAAGTTTTTTTTTTTTTGGGGGGGGGAGACTCCACTGGGCTTTGTGTGGCAAAACTTGACTGTATTGTTATTTTTTTTTTGTGTGCGAATGTTTGAGACTGTGCGAGACTTCACTGGGTTTTGTGTGGCAAAACTTAAACTGTTTATTTGTTTTGTTGAAAGTAGATGGGTTGCCTTCACTGGGCTCTCGCCGTGCGAGGCAAAAAACTTAATACTTTTTTTGAAGTTTTGGGGGCCTCCGCTGGGCTTTCGACGAGTGTGACAAAAATGTTCAGTTTTTTTTTGGTGAAGATGGGATGGGGGACTTCCACTTGACCGTCGCCTTGTTTGGTAAAAGCTTACTTTTATTTAATGATGGTGGGCTGTCCACTGGGCGCCTACCTCCGGGCCCCAATTTTGAAGTTACGCTACTGTAAAAACGAAAATGAAAATGTTTGATTCTTTCATCCTTTTGCCATTACCTAACGACTTTAGAAAAACAGAAACAATGTGTTGGAACTGAGTGTGACACTTCATACTTTACATACTGTGCTATTTCAAGATTTAAAACTGATTGGTCTTGTTAGTGAAGGACGTTCAGCTTCGCCAGAAGTTTATTAGACTTTGTTAACTCTGTATGTCTGCTCTGTATTTCTGTCTGTTTGTTTAAGGTATTTCTTTCTACCCGCTTAACAGATTTCGAATCAAACTCTTCCCCAAGCGCCAAACCATAAAAGAAGCCTATTGGAGTTAAAAGGGAGTTGAATACCAAATTTCAGTTGTATTTGTCGCATAAATTATTTTATATGAGGGAAATTAGTCAGTAGTCAGTATATGTATAGTAGTCAGCTTAAATCAAGTATCTTGACGCACCACATTGAGCAGTTTATGCACTTGATTCAAATACAACTAGCCTATTGCTTCTCAGGGCAGAGAGACTGCCTATTTTCAAAAAATTTCAATCTGTTTCACCGCATATGGTATTTATCCTCCCATCGTGAAATACGCTCAGCTCTGGTTTCTGTTAAAGTACCGAAGCTAGTGGCCGCCATGCAACAATGCAGGAATTGAACAGTGACTTTCTTACAATGAAGTCTGACAATTGATCTTGGCGGGCGGTTCACTAGCATGGTCCTTGATAACAGTAGTGATGCTATCCTTATTTTCTCGTAGTTATCATGTGTGATGCTCTCGGCAAGCCTGTCCATGGTAGCATACAGTACAGAAGGCCTCTTCAACGACTCCGTGCTAGTTTCAGGTAATGCATTACATTACAACGGCAGACAATGTATTTATTTTGCACCCTGTCCAAAAGTTTTCAGCATATTTAACAGTCCACATTAAAGACTGGCCTTGTGAGAATACACAAAGGGACTTACATGTAAAATCATTTGTGAGGAAAAATATTTAGTCTTTCTCACTTCTTGTTCAGTTTTAGAAGACCTAAACTGGGAACAAAAATATTTAACACCGCAACTGTCGAGACTTACCTGAACTGTAACAAAAATAACACTGCAGCCGAAATATTAAATTCATACGGTTTAAGTATACTAAACCAATAAATCTCCAAAAATTCCAAAGTAGGGGACGATCGTATTTTGGCTTCAACGATTGGGCCGGATGACATGACGAATGACGATGTGTCTTGAGGCAAACTACAAAAACTCGCGTTATTTACAGAATCATTCTGTTTCAGCCAGATATGACGAAATAAATGGTGCACGTATTTCGTCATATCTGGCTG
>JAHWFP010115707.1:30295-42163 GCA_023313725.1 Lithobius niger | reverse complement strand
GGGGGGGTATTCGCTGCCACCAAGTGGGTGTTTCTAAATGCAGCCCTAAGTTTAATTATTAAGTGGTTTTCTTAAGAACTATAACTTCTACATTTAGTCTAACTAGCAGAAAAACAGGCGTTTTACAAACTCAGTGGTTTATTAAAAGGCAAATAAATATAAACAATTACATTTAAAATCAACTAGTGTTAGAACAAGAAAATTGGCTTTTAAATTAAAGCACGACGATTTTTACAACAGGAAAAATCAACAAGAATTTACATGAAATTCAACTCAAACTTCACACAACTGGGTGAAGAGTAAAAACTACAATTTCGATTAGAAAATGTTTGTGGGACCTCGGGAACCCGTTATAACATGCAAACCGCGGGAATTACATGAAATAAATCTATTTGGTGCAAACCGCGGGAATTACACACAAATAGTCAAGACTATGTTTCTTAAGTCCGACCTAAGATCAAATCTTCAAATCTGTAGATCCTTAGTATCTAGGGAAGCACCCGAAAAATACGTCGTCTAAATGCAGATTTAGTGTTTAGATTAAATTCATAATAATAAACACGGGAAACAAAAGCTGGTTTTTAGAAAGGGACCGTGAACCCTGACGTTATGGCGATGGGGGCCTAGAATGCCGACTATGGCTCCACCTCCATAATTCCCTCAAAGCTAACGTTAGGTTAAGTTTAAAACTAAAATTTCGAATGGGGTTTCCAAAATTAAATTTTCTAAACTAACACTAGTCTAATACGAACCAACTACCTTTGCCCGGCATGGCAACATTCGGACAGGACATCTCCTATACCGACTGGCGTAGTCACCTCTGGCTTTGAGATCTGCTGAGCGTGTGCTGTGGATGCTTTGAGCTGGGGGGTTTTATGCTGGAGAGGGGGGAAAGCGCGGACGTCGAGGATAGCTGCGGGGGTCTGATTGGCTGAGGGCCTTGAGAACAATAGAAAAGTCGGCAGCGCAAAGGATTTTTCGCCTGGCGCCGTTTGAAGGAATAACTATGTACTGCGTGACAAAGAGAGGCCGGTAGAGTTAAACTCATTGTTTGGAACGTGAATAAGGCCTTTAATTACTACGGATTGTTTTCTTATTTAACCACGATGTTAGGCATCGCGACTATTGAAGGAATGATCTCAATAAATTCGATTATTAACATTGGGATGCCAGGTTTACTTTGGGAAATTGAATGCCAAGTCGGTTTTGCTAGGGACAACAAAGTACAAACAGAAAAGACGTAAACGAAATGCTGCCTAAGCTCCGGTAGTTGGGATGGCAAAAGATTACGTTAAAAGATTATTATAAAATATAAGTTAAGGTTACCAGCGAATGCTAAAACGCATTTTAAATAGTTGAGTTAATATTTATAGACGTAAAATTGGGTTTTTGGATGTCGGACATTTCTCAAGTGCATCTTAGATCGTCACCTTAAATCTACTTAAGAAATATCAAAACAAAGTATCTGTACATTTATTAGGGAGGTTAAGTAATAAGTACCTTCGTAGAGGAAGCTCCTCCCTCTAAAACACTAAACTAATGTTTTCGGCTTTATGCCTAAGTGAAAATGAAAGCATATACAAATTTTACAAGTGGCGAAAATGGCGTCTCGCACGCTACGGTGATTTTACGGCATCGGTTTCGTGCGTTTTTCTTAAGGATGCTGTGAAAGTTCTAGAAGGAATTTTCGTGTTCTGTTTGCGGGGGAAAACAGATAAAGTTCGTGGCTATTAAGAGCTGTTTAGATGAGACGGATCGGACCATTTTCTTGGAAGATACAGGCGTTTGAATTTCGGGGTTTTTCACGGCCGAGGCACCGAGAAAAAAAAAGTGTTCGTTGCCGTAAACGAAGTTTTCCCTCAGGTTGTTGATAGTTTGAGTTGAGGTATCCTCTCAAATCGGGTGAAGAACTCAGGCCTTCTTTACAATGCACACTGTCCAACATCTGGAGAGTGGAGTCACTAGCCGAATCATAGACCATACACGCATAATCAAGTTTGCTACGGACGAGGGCTCGGTAGAGGCGCAACATGGCAGCGCGATCGGCACCCCATGAAGTGCCCGACAGGACCCGCAAGATGTTAAGCGGCCGCAAAGCCTTGTCTTTAAGCTGACGTAAGTGTGGAAGCCAAGACAACCTGGAATCGAACACCAGACCCAGAAAACGTGCCTGTGGGACAACAGATATTTGTGCCTGTCCCAAGTACAGGCAAGGATCCGGGTGCAGTGTTCGTTGGCGGCAAAAGTGGATGCACACAGTCTTGTCCGGAGAAAACCGGAAACCATTACTTACCGCCCAGGTCTGGACTTTGTTAATTGCCAGCTGTAGCTGCCGCTCGCAGGTCTGCATGCGAGCTGCTCGAAAGCGCAGGCCGAAGTCATCGACAAACAATGACTGGGGAACAGCAGCTTGCTGAGCAATGGGGTTGATCCCAATAGCAAACAAGATGACACTAAGAACACCTCCTTGAGGCACACCATTCTCCAAGACAAACGGGCGGGAAAGAGTCGCCCCGACACGAATGCGAAAAGAACGGCCTGAGAGGTAAGCAGAAAGCAACAGTGGCATCTGTCCCTCAAGCCATAGTTATAGAGATTACGGAGAATCCCATAACGCCACGTCGTATCATACGCCTTCTCCAAGTCAAAGAAAACCTGAACCAGATGTTGACGCAGGCGAAAAGCCACCCTCACATCCGATTCAAGGGCAACCAGATGATCGATGGTTGACCGAAACCGTCGAAAGCCGCACTGGGACACAGATAAGAATCCCCGTGATTCCAGCACCCAGACTAACCTCTCACCGACCATCCGTTTCATAAATTTACAGACACAGCTAGTCAGAGCGATTGGGCGATAACTGGAAGGAGCAGTAGGGTCTTTGCCCGGTTTCACAGTCGGGATGACCACTGCTGTCCTCCACGCTGCCGGAACAGAGCCTTCTGCCCACACACGGTTGAACATCTCCAGCAAGAACTGGCAGATGTTTCAACAGCTGATAGTGAACATCATCAGGCCTTGGGGCGGAGTCATGCGACTTGGACAAAGCTGAAACAAATTCCTGCCTGGTGAACGGTAAATTGTACTCCTCTAGACCGTCGGACCGAAAGTCTAGAGGGTGAGCCTCTCCACTACGCTTTATTCTGAGGAAACCAGGATCATAATGGTTATCACTCGCGACCTGCGCAAACGCAGACGCATAACAGTCGGCGATAACCGGCACAGAAGAGATCACGGTGTCCGCCACCTTCAGCTGTGAAACCGAGGAAGGCACGGTCTTCCCCGACATCTGGCGCACCTTCCGCCACACCTGCTGATAAGGCGTGGAGCGTGTGATCGACGAAACATAAACTGCCCACGAAGCACGTCTAGCCTCACGGATGACAAATCTGGCACGGGCACGACAGCGCTTAAAGGCTACAAAGTTGTCAGCAGTTGGGCTGACTGTAAATGCACGCAACGCTTGCCGGCGGGCCTGAATGGCCTGCCCCCAAGCAGGTGTCCACCACGGAACAGGAACCCGCCGCGGCGGAGTGGACGTACGCGGGATAGCATGAGCAGCAGCAAGGACCACGTCAGCGAAATGAGTGGAAAGTTCATCCACATCAGAAAAGTCCTCAACCGCACGCTGAAATACAGCAGCCTCAGCAAAAGCTGACCATTCAGCACGTTTAAGCGCCCACCGGGCTGGCCTGGAAGCCACAGAACCCCCTTGTGTTGTGGACAACACAATGGGGAGGTGATCGCTTCCATGCAGATCGGCAGTGACACTCCAAGTGAAGTGAACTGGGGTGGCCAGCGAGCAAAAGGCTAAGTCCACCGCTGACCAATTGCCCGTGGCCAGGTTACAGTGTGTCATGGCTCCATCGTTCAGGATGCAAACAGACCCCCTCTGCATCCACTCCTCAAGGATCCTCCCTTTGTTGTCTGTATGAGGTCCCCCCCACTGGACATGGTGGCTGTTGAAGTCGCCCAGCAACAGAAAAGGGGCAGGAAGCTGGCGGACCAGGTTCTCCAGGTCACCAACCCCAAAGACCTCATCCGGTGGCAAATAAAGCGAACAGACAGTAATACCGAAGTGGAAAGAAACTCTAACTGCTACCGCCTGAAGCCTAGTGTGCAGAGGCACACTGGCATGCGGCTGAGAGTGTTGAACCAGCACTGCAACACCACCATGTGCACGTGGCACAGGGTCAGCATCCAGACGGTAGACAGAATAACCTCGAACAACCGGATTATCTGACGCCTTAAATCAGGTTTCCTGTAGACAGCAGCACAGAGGTCGCCAATGCGACAAAAGCAGCCGCTGCTCTTCGGCATGGGTCCGATAACTTTGGCAGTTCCAGTTCCACTGAACGATGGCATGCGCAGGCATTAGGGCGGGCTGAAAATTGGATCATTCTCCTCAACTCCTCCTCTGGGCGATCCGAAAACATCCGAATCCTCACCCGAATCAAAAGATGGAGTGAGGTTCAGAACGAAGTTGTCCTCCGAAGGAGGAAAAAGTTCCGGAGAATTGGAACAGGAAATCTCTCCCTGCTCCATGGGCAAAGTATCATCAAGATGTTGAGGGGACACAACGGACCCCTCAGCAAGCTGGCCGTTCAACGACCGTTTCACCTTCTCTCCTGGTGGCGACGTCCTCACGGGTGGTGTTGAGGCTTTACCAGCAGGAGCCTTCTTCTTCAACGTTTTCTGTGGTTCACTCCGGGCAGGTGGAGGCTTAGCTGAAGCTTTCACCTGTCTGGGAACAGATGCAGCAGCAGAAACAGCAGCAGGAGCAGAAGCATTTGCAGGCTGGGCCGATGTAGACGGCAAGGGAGCAACCGGGTCCGAAGGACCCAAAAGACCCTGCAGAGATGGATGTTGCAGAGTCAACAAAGTTATAAGCTTGCCCACCGTCGTCGTCAAAGACCTGAGCTCAGCGCGTAAATCTGCCAAATCAGCAGACTCACTAACCGGGCCAGGCAATGGCGCACTGCACACCTGCGCAAAAGAACGTGTCATAGCCGGCGCCGATAGTTTGGCTTTCTTTCGGGCCTCCGAGTAGGAAAGCCCGTTGTTCACCTTTAGTTCCTGCACTCGACGTTCCTCAACATAAACACGACAGTCCCGTGAAGAGGCTTGGTGCTGACCACCGCAGTTAACGCACTGCTCCGGGACAGCACAGTCAGTGCCCTCATGGGCTGCCTGGAGCACAGGAAACACAGGTAGGCCTACCTTTACATGAGGCGCTGGTATGGCCGAAGCGTTGACAGCGGAAACGCCGCATCGGATTCAGAACGTAACTCCTGACCTTCAAGCGCAGGTAACCGGCAGTAATGTGCTGCGGTGCAACTGGCGTATCAAAGGTCAGGAAAAGGTGTCAGTTGGCTGGGCACCATTCTCCCCTTTCCGTGTCAAACGCCTCACAGCCGTAACACCCTGTGAATTGAGTTCGCCCAGGATGACATCATCACTGAGACCCCTCAAATCGAAGCATGTCACGACCCCCTTGCTGCTATTCAAAGTACGATGCGGCTCGACATGCACTGGGCATGACCCCAGTGCACTCGCTTTCAAAAGCCTCTTCGCCTGACCATCGTCTACAACCTCCACAAGGTATCCCCCAGCACAGAGCCGAGAGACACTCTTTGGATCAGAACCACAGATCCCTTTCAAAGCTTTGTGTACAGCGAATGGACCGAGTTGCGTAACATCTCGGCCCTCGCCTGTCACCACCAGGAACTTCGGAACTTGGTCCCGACTCTTACTAAGATCTGGTAACTGGGCACCAGGCCCAACCATCTCAGGTTCCCTCCTCTGGCGCTTGCTAGTGCAGCGAGGAGGGGAAGAATTTTTGGGGGAAGAAATTTTTGCGGGGGAGGGGGGGGAAGAAGTTGCCATTGAAAGCAAAAAAGAATTCGCGGCGGTGCGCTCCCCAGAAAATAAAGCCCTGCGCGGCACTCGGGTGATGCAGGGCCGGAAGCCGCATATCCAGGGCCCTGCACCAGGAAGCTAACACCGCCGTCTATCTCCGTGAGGTGGCAGCCTAAGCATGCCGAGAGGCGAGGCCACCAAGGAAGCCGTACACACCACCTCCGTCGATAACCCAAACAGTTCGGGTCCGTGATGCAGATGGATACAGCACAAACCGCCTCCCCACATCGACAGGACCCGAAAGGTCATAGCCGATTGACCTTAGGCCGGCTCGCCCAGGCCACCCGTCCTCTGGAATAAGGAGCCAAACCCCGAAAGCCAGGATCTCCGCCTCCACGGATTACTAGGTTGCAGCACACGGCCAACATGCTGGGGAATGAGGATGAAAAGCCCAGTGGCCAGAACGGGCAAATTGGAATCAAACCCAAAAGGGGATTCAAACCACCAAACATCCTCTAAGCAGCCACCCCGGGCCCGGTTTGTCCGGATGTCCCTCACCTCTTTCCGACTAGTGCTTGCGACAGGTGTTAAACCTGCCCGCCATACACACCGTAGGCGCACTCGCAAACCGTAGTGTTGAGGTTGCTAGTGTTCAAGACGGACTAAAAACCCTCCGCCATGCAGACCCTTGGCACACTAGCAAACCGTGATCTTGGGTTCCCTTTTAGTCGCCTTCTACGACACGCAGGGGTACGGTGGGCTTATTCTACCCTCAGCCCACAGGGGGGATGAAAGTCTGTTACAGCCGTTGCCAGCAATGTAAGCTTTCCATTACAATTGATGCAAAAGTATTGCTTGCTCGTTTCGACCGCTGCCACCAGTTTAAGACTATTACTGCAGCATTTTCTTCCACCAGTGTGAAAGTCCAGAACTGCCGTTGCACTTTACCACCAACTTTACCGCCAACTAGGTGCAAAGTTAGTGCTTCACAGGACGACGTAAACGTTCACCCTCACCGCTGCCACCAATGTAAGATTGCTAGTGCACCATCTGCTTCCCTCGGCGTGAAAGTCCGGAACTGCATTGCACTTTACCGTCAACTAGGTGCAAAAGTAGCTTGACCGCTGCCACCAATGTAAGACTATTGATGCAGCAACTTCTTCCCCTGATGTTAAAAATCATTACAACCACTGCCACCAATGTAACATTGTAGACCTCGTTGCTGCTATTTTAAGCCTTCAACGTACCACTGCAATCTTATTTCCGGCTGAACAGATGAACGCAGAATAATTTAGTGAAAAATGCTGTATTTGCTCGCATAACAAAGACTATTTACAACAACTTGGAAATTACAGCAAATTACATTCCCACCCAAACGTTCACCCCAGTCTACGATAAACGTGTGTTCGTCACGCTGTCGTCGCGTAGTCTGTCTTTTTGCCACCCAAAACCACTCCGTTTATCTTCACTTTGGCGCCAAACGCCTAGATATGTTGCTCGGGATTTGAAACGTTTTTCTTCTTTGTAGGCAAATATACACACTTGTCGTTCAATCACTTGCCACAGAATTGTATCGTTCTGCTTCTACGAACACACTAATTACATATTTGGTGAAATTAGGGGTCGTTCCTTACATTATAATGGTGCTTCCTGGCACCGTTCCTGTCAACAGCATCAACAATTCTAAAATTGAGAGAGCAAGAAAACTAACGTAAAAGAGTACATACGCGGAATACAAGATTTTGTAGAGCACATCTCCCAAAAGGCTGGCACCTTCGAAGAGCCCTGCTATTAGCTTCTGCTGTGAAGCCCCACTTGAAAACGTTTCATCCATTTTCTACAGTTTTCGGTGTAGTACGCTATTTCCTCCTAGCGTCGAGCTCTTAATTCTTCCTCGGCTGTTGATGTCTGTTTGCTCTTCAAGTTGTAGGATCGGTGGCTGTTCCTATGAGCTATGTAACACTGCAGGTGATATTTAGCTTTAACAACAATCAGATCTCGGGTTGATAACTTGGTTAATAGTTGAGTATCATTTGTATCTGTTGCCTTTTCTTTTAGTGACTTGTCCGAACTGAATGTGCTGAACTCCTGAAGAGGCATAGTGGAGGCTTCGCAAAAGATGCAAATAGCAGGGTTTTGGGAAGTTTCCTGCCTTTTGGGTCGTGGACTCTTCGACGTTGTTTTCTTGCTCTCAAGTTCGGAGTTGTTGAACTGTCGGTGGCATGACCTGTGCCAGGAAGCATCATTATCATAAATACTTTGTAGGTCCAAGACATCCAGCAGTTATTACGAAAGGTGGCACACCAAGAGCACAGAACTCCTTATAATTATTAAAAAAGCCTAGCACACCAGTAATGGAGTTGTCCGTTTTTTGGCAGTCTTTGGGCAATGCAATGACCATTTTTTTTTCATTTTGATCTATTGCACACAATTTTGGGGCTTAGTCACATAATTAATTCCAGTGTCCCTGCTTCATCAGAGACAGGAATTAACTGAACAAAAAACGCCTTTGCCGTTTAGAAAAAAAGCATTAGAGCTTGTATCCCCATACTCACAGCTGTGAAGGAACACGAATAAAAACGGATTACAGTTCACTCGAACCTACGAACTATAATTTGAACTCCCATTCCAAGAAACAATGACTGCTTTTGCTCAGTGGTTATGTCAGAAAGTGAACACAGTTTGTGTTTGAAATGTTTAATGTTTGTGTGCACTTAATCTGGGTGTTGTAGTATGTGTTTTAGATTTTTGTTCTGTTTCATGTGCGTGTGTGTGTGTTGTATTTTTTTTTGCGTATTTTATTTGTGCGAAGTATCCAACCGTTTTGTTTGTTTGATTAGTGATGTTCATGAATACATGTGCAATTGTGCATGGAGACTGGCATGTCACAACCCCTTGTTCCCTGGAATTGGAGTTCAAATTATAATTTGTTGGTTCAAGTGAACTCTAATCCGTTTTTATTCGTGTACCTTCACAGCTGTGAGTATGGGGATACAAGCTCTAATGCCTTTATCTAAACAGTGAAGCCGATTTTTGTTCAGTTAATTTGTTGGCTTTTTTCGCTTCCATTTTATTGTGATTGCTACGGTCTGATCTGTCATGTGTACGGTATGTCCGCTGTACACCCAATTTTGTTTACGAAAAAACGAAACATTAGACATGCGTATTTCTGTTCATGTTCTGCCCAAGCTTTACCCCACGTTTGTTTTTTGGTGGCAACACACTAGTGTGTGTCTAGAGTTAGCATGGGTCAGCTGATGGGTAGTTGATTCTGCATTGTTGTAAGTATATGCAGTATTATGGCAAAAAATCGCGGTAACAATTTAACTAGCTTCCGGAAGCCTGCATTCATGAAGTAAATAAATCATTCAGTCATGTCGGCCGTCCAAGGCATCAAAATTATAAACTTTGAACCATGCAGTTTGAAACTGAAATATTAAAGTGAAAACAAAACCATTTCTATGCTGATTTCTATGCTAGTGTGCCGTGCCAAGTTAGGCAACAAACATCACCGCAAACATCAGATCAATTCAATTGTCGAGGTTGTAAATCATTGTAGCGCGACGCCATACCATCAGTGTCTTATATTTTGTCTTGAAGCATAGTTGGACACATTTCAGGTACTTGGGGGAAAATAATATTGCGGTGCGAAAGCTTAAATTGTGTTGAAATCGAAAGCAATGACCACCTGACAAAAATTACCTCTTGTAGGAATGCCAGCTAAGCTGCTTTCAGTGCAAAATCTGACCCTCAATAACGTTGAAAATGTGTTACTACATAGCTAGCTAGCTAGTCCGCTCATCCCCATGTTAAATCTCATAGGGCGATTATTCATCGATTCCGAGAAGGCTTCCAGCGATGAAATTGGACGATTGGGTGCAGTACAATACGAACAGCGTACCCTTTAAGGTTTGAAGCTAAAATAATATACTGTTATAACCATTGTTAGTATTGTTGGCATCGTTTCTCATTGGACGGCTAAAATTCGGACAATGAGAACGTGTACAGTGACGAGCGTGCCTAGACACACACTAGTGTATCACGATAAATCTAAACAACGACGTTGCAAAGAAATTTTATTCACGTCTAATTCACGAATAGTAAACCAACTGTAAAAACAAAGCAAAATAAACAAAGCCAAAAACTGGTAAAGAGCCCACTAACTTGAGAGTGGTTCGGCCCTTCAAAGGAGTGATATCAACATACCAAAGCTAATTATTAAAATAAAACAAATTACAACAATATTAAAACCAAATCAAGACTAAGTTGAGAATGGTTCGGCCTATAGGCAAAAGGTAGTAGCAAATTGTTGAAAACCAATTTCTTGTTGTCGTGGCACACACATCTGCACGGTAGTGGAGTTGAGTTAATACACAATTTAAAAAAAAGGAGTGATATCATATCAAAAACCAAAACTGGTAAAAGGGGCCGCCAAGTTCCGAATGGTTCGGCCCGTCAAAAGAATGATACCAACACACCAAAACAATCGCCAACTTAATCGCACCGAATAATACTTTGGACGTTAAATGAAAACTTGAACATTGCTACCGAACGTAGCAATGTTCTAGTTTTCATTTAACCTTCGAACTATTAAGCGGTGCTATTAACTTGGCGAATGTTTTGGTGTGGTAATATCACTCCTTTGAAGGGCCGAACCATTCGGAACTCGGCGGCCCCTTTTACCAGTGTTGGTTTTTGATAGGATATATTTAACTAGCGGAGTCGCTCGTTTCGCTCGCTCATTCCGCGTCGTCTCGCTGTGCTTGAAGAGATTTCTTGCTGCAACACTTATGATACAGACCTTCCACATAAAAAACGATCAAGCAAATTATAAGAGTGTAGTATGAGATATCGGTTATCTTGAGAGAAGGTCAGTATTATTTTTTTACGTCCAAGGAGTCGAGCAAAAAGTTAAGATCAAGCAATTTATCAGAAAAGCACTGTTTCTGATGACAAACGCTCCGCTCACTCAATCAGCGCAAACACCGTTTTATAACCAAATCTATTGTTTTGATTTTTCCTTGCATCAAGTCAATTAATACAAAACCAATTTTAAGATGTATATGTGGTTTGTTACGAAATACGTTGTCCGTGCATTCTTTTCCAGATCATCTCTCTTCGCTCGAGGAGGTTTTCATGAACAAACTACGACGTCATGAACAATCATCAAGAGGGTTTAAAAAAACTTTGACGTTAGTTTTTCAGGGTTTTTCGCATATTTGAGGGTGATAATATCAAGTTATAGCGATGAAAATAGGCATATTAAAAGTGCAATTTAATTATCTTTCGTTTGGTCCTACTCCCATCTTTGTAGCCTAGGTGCCTTGGTTCCAGAGGAGTAGAGGTGCACGCACGCACATCAGACATCCTTAATGATGTAGATGGAGCCGCCCCGAAGCTACCACGACAATCACTACGTTTACATGACCACTTCGAAGCGCTTCAGAGCGATGCGCATCGCGTCCGTGTCGCCTCCGTGGGTCTTGTAAACAGCCGTTCGTGGCGCTTTCTCTGTTCGTGGCGCATTCCCCCAATGCGCTTCACGGAGGTGGTTTCAAAATCCGTATCGCATCGTCTTTGTGCATGTAAACACTCGCAATCGCATTGAGCCATTGGAGAAAGCATGGTAAAGATGGCGGACACAGTTACGGCACCCACGTAATTTGTGCTGGTGCCATTCGAATTTTAGGTACATAAACTTAAAATGAGTGTGCATGACTAGGAAGACCACTAAGTTTTGATTACATTTGGTTACTTGGGTCTAAGCTGACCTAGTTTACAACATGCAGGGGGTAGAGCAGCGTGGGACTTGCTCACTCTTCGCCAAAGGGAGGGCAGGAAGAAAGGGTTTTCCGATCGCACTGGTCGAATCGCCTTCCTTAGCGGATTGGCCCTAATCGCGATCTTTCGTCTTGTAAACAGGTGCCGTTTTTTGATGCGCATTTCAAAGCGCATCGCTAGAATGCGCTTTCTTGTGGCCATGTAAACGTAGTGAATGTTACTTTCCCC
>JAHWFP010115707.1:0-19555 GCA_023313725.1 Lithobius niger | reverse complement strand
CCAACGTCGTCAACGTAAGAACTGCATCCGTATTGACGGATCGGTTCGACCGCGTTGGTCATATCGCGGCAGAAATTTGCCCCGCTATTGCGTAAACTGAACATACAGTGACGAACAAGATATTGGCGTTCATGCGTGACAGGCGATTCTCCCACTTTCCTTGTCCATTGGCACGTGCCAATATCCATCCCTTAGATCAACAGAAGAGCGGTATCTGCACTGGTGATACCGCTCAATGAGTGAATCAATGAGCGGCAGCGGAAAATTATCTCGCGGACAGTTGGCGTTCAACAATTTGTAGTCAATAACAAGACGTTTGCGTCCATCTTTTTTGGGTGCAAGAAACACTGGGGAACAGTGTTCACTGTGCCCAGGAACTATGATACCTTGTTCAAGCATATTTTTTATATGCTTATCAACATGCTTCCTGCCTAACCAACTTAGAGGGTACGGCTTCAACGCAATTGGAGGGGCCCCACGAGTGTCAATATGCATTGGGGGGCAGTGCTTGAACAAACCTGTTTTGGTTGAGAAAACATGTCGGTAAGAAAGAATCAAACAAAATAATTCCTCTTTTTGTTCAGCGTCTAACACCACAATGCCATCAACCTTCTCGCGTATCTCCTCCAAGGTAGGGAAGCTCGTCATTTGCTAACGTTGTGCCCACTGAGGGTGGCAGGTCGCGAAAAGGATTTCGTCTTAAAGGGTAGGTCCAACCGCGATGGGGTGCCCAATACCAGTAGTTACTTTTAAAGTTTAATACAAGGCCTGACCACGTTAAAAAGTCCGCACCCAAAATAATAGACTGTATAGCATTTTCTAAAAGAATTAAAAGGTGTACAAATTTTCTAGTTTTAATTTGAAACTCAACATGAAAATAGCCTGGACAGGTCGACCACCTGCCATCGGCTAAACGAACTTTAAATTCACGTCTGTGGTATTTAAACCCCGTTGCGGTCAGATCAGATTTTAAACCCAAATGAATGAAACTTAAGGATGACCCCCCATCTACTAAGGCGTCCGCAATTTCACTACCTAACCGAACCGCAACATAACCACAAGGTGCACTCTGCGGTTCAGCAGGTCCTTTAACCACAACAGGAAGGTCATCTAATTTAATTTTTGTCTATCAGAATTTTTGTTGTTTAATGGAATTGAACGTGGGTCATCTGGTCTTGGTTGGGACCCATACCAATTTTTCCGAATGGAGGACGCACCTTTACCAACCCTACACGTTTGGGAACTCAGTGGCGTTGGGGTTCAAACCGGGGGTTGCTTGTGAAATCTGACTAAACAAACGTTTATTTCTATTTTCTTGCCACATAGCTCTTTGTTCAGGGAAAGTTTGCCAACATTTTTCTGCAGTGTGCCCCGTTTTAAAACATGAACTGCAACTGATTACTTGGCGTTGTTTAACTACATTTGGCTGCTGTGTTGTTGCTTCTACGAATTTTGAGTTTATCTGAGCAGCATTTGTTGGCGCTGAAGCGAAAGAACTTACTTCAACTTGTTTTGGGGTTGTTTCGGGCAAATTTGCACTTTGATTTAGGTTAGGCTGTTGCACAGCATGTAATTGTTGGCCTTGCTGATTTTGAAGTTGAAAGGGTTGAGGATTCGAAAACATTTGCTGCTGAGACACATTTTGGGCAACTTGCTGTCTGTAATTTCGATCACCAAGTGTACCAGAATTTAGATTTGCTAATGAGTTTGGCAAGCTTACCCTACTTAACCTAAGAGCGTCTCCAAGAGTCTTAGTTTATTGGCATTCTGAAGCATCATGCCCTGTGGAGTTATGCAAAGGGCAAAATTTTAATCTTTGCATACCCGGTCTGCCAACTGAGATGCTGGGGCGGAATGGGTTGGTTAGGTGTGCCCTGAACAAATTGTTGACCTGGTGCTCCAACCCCCAAAGTATTGACCTGGTTAGCAGCTGAAGTATTTTGGTTGCTAGATAAGTTGGTTTTCGAAACGTCCAGAAACATTTCCATCGAGCTACAATGGTTAAAAAATTCTACGGTGTTATTAAAATTTATATGAGCTACGTAGGGTCTTAAGGCTGGTTTTAAGCCTCGTTTCAAGATTCCAATTTTTGCGGTCGTTGACCAAGTGTCATCTAGCTGTGAAAGAATGGCATGACATCGCGTATAGAAAGAAAGGAAAGATTCATTTTCGGCCTGAACAATTTGACGTAAATCGTCAATTAATCTGTTGTTTTTTGCCTCTAGGTGGAAGTATGACAAAAATTTTCCACAAAATTCCTCAAAGTGACTAAATGGCTGATTTATTACAAACCAGTCGGCAGCCTCACCCGACAGAGTGTGAGGAATGCAGTTTTTTAAGTAATCAAGATCTGAATAACCTTTCATTAACTTCAAGCGTTTTAATTCTTTAACGTATGTGCATGCCGAAATTGGACTCAAAATACCAGCATAAGTTCGCAATTCTAACGGTTTCAAAGTCAATTCAAGGAGAGTCGGAACTTTAGTCGAATCTGACACAACTGGAGGGGAAAATTCAGTGGTTGACTGCCGTGGTGGGGGGGAGGGGTGGAATTTGTTTAACCACTGGCGCAACGAAATAATTCTGTGGGAGAAACTCCATATTTTGTTTGGGTGCAAAAGTTGGAAGTGCAGACCCTGGCGTTTTTTGAGTTTTTTCACTAACTGCTGTGTTGCAACACTAAACTTGTAAAGGGGCTTGAAAATTCAGGTTCGTTCGGAAAAATCTCTTTAGGAATGCACTCATTACTTGAGACAAATCGGGATTGAATTGTATGTTTAAACGGGCATGCATAACTAATCTTACGTTTATCACATTGCAAAAAGCCCATACCTAACGCATTGTAACCAGCTACGGTTTCATCACCAATAACATTTTGACTCGTATTAATCTCAGAGTTGGGTGGAACGACAATTTTGGATTGGCTAGTTACAGGTGGACTAAGGTCATCAGAAACATTTAAAGTATCAAATTCTGAAATGGAGCTACTTATATTTACCCATTGCGCACACCTCTGCTTCTGCTCGAGTTCAACCAGTTTGTCCAGGTCAGGTTGAGTTTGTCCAGAATGTTCTTGAACGAAAGGCGGCGGAATTGAGGCACTTGGACAGACCACGGACTTGGGTCTTGTCATGACATCATCCATCCTTGGTCCCAACATCAGGTTCGGATCCGGGGATCTTGGACTGGTCGGACTCTCTTTCATAAGCCTTCCTGGTCCCGACGAGTACAAAGGTGGGATGTTTGGGATTCTTCTGGAAGGGTTCGGAGGCTATGAATGCCCAAGGAGTGGTCCCAAAAATTTTCAGTCCCAATTCTTCTCAGCTTCTTGTAAATATCCCCTGTGACTTGATTCAAGGATCGGCGTTTCAAACTGTAATTTGCTTGACAGTTCAAAAGGGAGTGGAAAATGCAGAAATGAACTTATTGCCGAAATATTTACGTCACGAGGGCTGGATAGACGTTCAGTGTTTTGACTAAATTGGGTAGGCTTTACCCTGGTGGTACGTTTGATATTTCTAAAAATTTTTGTCGTGCCGAAATCGAACGTGCTGAAGTTTGAATATTTTGGGCAGTTACTTTTTCAGGAGTCTCTTCATACCCATGTTTGGTAGAATCGCCTACGGAAAATTGATCCGGTGGACTCGAACTTGAATGACGTCGCCTCAGCTGCTGGTTTAGTGATGCTTCCAATTCGTCATGCCGCCTTACATCTTTCTGGGTTAAAGTCGATCGTTGAGATTCGTCTGAATGGACTGTCAGTCTATCGCTTTTAGCAGAAACTGGGTCAGCTCTTGCCTGTCGTTGATAAGTTCTCCTAAAATTGTAGCGTTGTTCTTCGTCCATTATTTTCCCTGATGATTGAAGTTAAAAGCAGGTAATAAAGTTCGTGGCCCTGTTCAAATTTCGGAATCGATTCGTCCAGCCTTATGCACCAGAATCTGAAGGGAGACTTGGTGGGATTCAGCCCCTCAACCCTCGCTTCAGCCTAAAGATGTCCATTCACATGATGTTAAATAAAGCCAGCCAACGCAGTGGTCCAGTTTCGTAAGGATGTTGTATTTGCTCGCCTTTATTCACGGGGCTTGGTGGCTTGAGACTTGATGGCTACAGCCGTAGGTTTCCGGGCATGGCAAATTGGGCGAATTTCGGGGGCAATTTCTAAGCTGAGGTCCCAAAAGTGATGTTGATCTGCGGTGAGTCGAAATTGGAATGCCAGCACCAAGCCATGGGCGCACGGGCCATCAAGTCACCAAGACCTCCACGCCCTGATACAATGGTGTGGGTTACAAATTGTGCAAAGGGACTGTTGTAACATTGAAGTTGGTTCACATAATGGTTTTAACATGGCCGAATTGTTGGTAATAATGATTTGGTCTTGCAGTTGATTGTAGTAAGTCCAAAACTTGATCGGTATTGTAGCTACCACTGACCTTGATAATGGCAGCGCCACAGGACGGGTGCTGCAAAATGAGCCTTTGTTAACCTCAAAATCGGTCAAATTGATCTTGTACCGTTACTGTTGTGGAAAGCATTATTGATATGTATTGCACATGATAGCAACAACTTATTTATACTGTCATCTCTTGACACGTTTAGTAACGTTTTTAGTCTGATCTAAGGTTAGCTTAATTCTAACAATTGATGGCGCTAGCATTTAGTTAATACAATTTCATGAAAGGTAGAGTGCCCGCAAAACTCGCACCACGCTTTTCTCACGTACAATTATGTTTAAGCCGTCATTCCACCCCTAAAAAAGTGCCGCTATAGGCCCGGGCCTCTCGGGCCTACTTATAAATCCGGCCCTGGATTTGTAATGACCTTGTGGGAAGTCTTGTTTAATGGATAACTATTGATTAGGCTACTAGGAAGTGAATTTTAACCCCCCCCCCCAATATTTAGGTTTCTAATCGTCGGTAGAAAATTTATACTACCTGTAAATTAAATTGCATTTACAGTCAGACCTCGTCAATATAGGTGGCGAGCACCATCATGGCGAGTTACCCCGGGTTGCGGACTGGTTCCCCCAAAAAGTTTAACAAAACTTCGCACTTTATTGAGAACAAACAGAAACAGGAATTTGGATCACTTTCGTAGGATTTGGTGGCCCTGAAAAGGGCCGTTTTGTGTTTTAGATGGGGTCTTGCTTCCGTCTTCTGGAGGTCTTGAAGCGGGAGGTCTTGCTTCAGTCTTCTGAAGGTCTTCTTTTCTGTAGGGGGTTGGACTATGCATCTGGCTGTTACGACTGATCCCAGTCAATATAGCCCCTGTCTTGACATGTCTCTGAGATAATGACTTGTGAAGACAGTTTGACTTCTCCATGATGTGGCTTGTAGAATTTCAGAGATGGAGACTTGATTGTGAAAAGCCCATGAAGTTGAAAGTGCCCGGAGTTCGTGTGCTGTTGCCTTAATGTTGCTGTCGGTGCAGCTCATGTTCGCATCGTCGTATGCCATGTTGATGACAGTTTTGATCCAATTGGCGATCATTGCAGTAGATGTTTACATTTGTTCCTTTGGTGAAGGGAAGGAAGAGTTGAGTGCGACCTCTTCGACATTCGGGGTCACTTGTGCGTTTAATGTAGTATCGCAATGCACGGACGGGACATAGAGTTCGCTCAGGTTCCTCATCGTAGATGTTTGTGAGAGCTGGAATGATGATGGGTTTGGATGGTTCACATGGTTTCCGAGTTTTGGCTCGAAAGTCAGGCCGGGGCCTCAGATGAATGAATTTGTTATTGTCGAAAAAGAAGCAGTGCGCAGGGTCGTTTGATAGTGCTTGCATTTCGCTGCTGCGGAGGCTTGCTGCCAGAGATGTGAGAAAAACTGTCTTTCTTGTGAGGTGGTTGATGTGACAGGTTTGGATGGGTTCGTATTGATCTTTGGTTTGAGAGTCCAAGACCAAGGGAAGATCCCATTTCGGGAATTCATGATGGATTGATGGTCTTTCTATTTCGAAGGATTTTAAAAGAGATGTAATGCGGTAATCTTCGAGGAGGTGTCTGTTTCCGGCGGCTTTGAAGACAGTGTTTAGGGCCGAACGGTAGACCAGAATGGTTGAGCCTTTTAGCTTGTCCTTGAAGAGATCAGTGAAGAAAACTAGAAGGTCTTGAATAGGGGGACTGACTGGATTAACCTTTTTCCGCTTACACCAATGAAACTAACGTTGCCAGTGGCTGTTATACATTTTGTTGGTGGAGTCCCATAGGGCTTTGTTAGCGATGCGAGTGGCTTGTTCTTCAAAAATTCCAGCCTCCTTGATGAGTTGGATGATAGTAGCTACCCGTGCAGATGTAAGGTGCTGGAGTACGGGTGAAGAGATCCAGAGGGTTTGGTAGTTGTCTTGGTGCGTCGACAAGAAGGTTGAGTTGGCGAGGGAACCAGGGAGCTGCCGGCCAGTTCGGTGCGATAAGGAGAAACAATCCTTGGACTTGTTCGATTTACGTTAGAACGGTTGGGAGAAGCTTGAACGGAGGGAACAGGTAAGCGTAGAGGTTGTCCCATGGAAAGGTCAGAGCATCCACTGCGCAGGCCAGGTCGTCCGGAATTGGGCTTACGAATTGGGGAAGTTTGGCATTGTGCCTCGTGGCGAAGAGGTTGATCATGGGTTTCCCCCAGATGATGAAGAGAAATTCGCAAATTGATGTTTTGAGGGACCATTCTCCTGATGGTGGTTTCTTCCGAGATAGTGCATCTGCTATCACGTTGCGCCCGGAATGTGGAGCGGTTGGAGAGTTGTGTTGAGTTCCAAGCATAGTTTGAATATTTCGGAGGTGATCTGATGAAGGGTCCGAGAACGTGTTCCTCCTTCTTTCCGTATGTAGGCGACTGCGGTGTCGGCTTGGACTTGGACGTTCTTGCCTGTTATAAGATAACGGAAGTGGAGAAGAGCATTGTGGATTGCTTTCAATTCGAGGATGTTGATGTGCTCGGTTGTGCTGGAAGGCCAGGTCCCTTTTACCTCGTTGTCCATTATGTGGGCTCCCCGTCCCGTTTGGGATGCATCGGTTAGAAGAAGATCGGGAGGAGGTTCGTGGAGAGGCATAGTCCTGGACAGGTTTACGGCGTTCATCCACCAGCGAAGACATTCCCATGGGAAGTGGGGGTCGGATGGCATCTGTATCTCTGATGATGGAAGGTGGTTGCTTGGTGAGATTGGGCTTAAGGTCGACAGTTGATGAACGAGGACCAGCAAATAATGAAAATTAAATTAGACTGTTAGTGGAAGAGTCTGTGGCTCGACGGTCGAATGGTGGTATAACTGAGGGCACAATCAAGAACATTTTGTCTCAAATTATTTCAGCTTGCTTAAGGGCGAACAATGAACGTCAAATTGACATGGTGAGGGAAGTAGCGGACTCCATGAGAGGGCAACAACCACGGGACAGTTCGGATAAGCCTAGGTTATAGGAGGAATTGCGCCAAGCCAAGAAGGCAATCACTTCTTTTGCGGAGGAGGAGAGTCTTGATGTTTTTACCTTTGCTCTTATGTGCGAAAATTTAAAATCTTTAGATCCAAGTCTAAAAGATAAAGAAATAATTTCCGTAGCTTGTAGCAAGTGTACTGGCCAAGTGGCAAAATTTCTGGCAATGAATCCTCAAATTGCACGATTAGATAACTGGGATAAATTTAAAGAAGATTTGGTAGATCGTTTTGGGTCTGCAAGGAAGAGTAAAACAATGAACAAATTCTATACAACAGGTATGGAGGAAGGTGAAACTATTGAGACTTTCTCGGATAGACTTGAAAACATGGCTTCCGTGCTTAGGAGGGTACAGCCTGGAGGTAGCGAGGTGGAGAGAGTATGAAAATTAGAAACTAAAGATGAAGCTTTAAGAAACGCTTTTCTCCATGCTATACCACCTGAAATTGAGGGCTACGTTTTATCCAAAGATGCAACGACTTTCCATAACATGTATAATGCTGCAATTCGGAAGCATTCTGTTATGGACGGGCGTGTTGGGAAATGAGCAGCAAAATCCTCAACGTCATCCTCTGTTACAGAAATTAAGCCAGTAACGGAAATATGTATTAATAACCTTGCTTTAGGTACTATGGCAGATAAAATCGAAAGATTAGAACGTAACATGAATAAAATAAGGTCAACTAAAATGAAGCCAAGGTAAGTGCGGTTCAGGCAAAGAGTCCTGGAGTAAAGCAGTGTTACCGTTGTTTAGGGCGTGGGCATTTGAAAAAAGATTGTCGCACAAATGAACAGAACTTGCAAAATGTCCGTCAAAGGAACGAGTGTAGGTTAAATTCAGAGTGTCCAGGAAATAAGTTCAGTTTCAATAACAGAGACGGACGTGGTGGTTCCTCAAACTGGGGTAATTATAAGGGTAATCGAGGAAAATCATGGTCTGAGAAAGGTTATAGAGATAATCAACAGTTAAATGTGGGTAACCAGCATAATGGGCAACAATATGGAAATGGTGGTGGTAATAACAGTGCTGAGGGTCAAAATAATAACCAAAATGGTAATCGCCAGCAAAATTATGGGCAACAACAGAGCTATAATCAAGGGCAGAAACAGTGTGGACAGAATCAGGTTACACAGTGTGCTGTCCAGGCAAATCAGGGGAAGGAAAGCACGCTATCTGGCAATATTTCTGATAGTGAACTCATAGCCTAGACGCAAATGGGTGTCATAGGATACAGGGTGAATCGCAGGATTACATTAACGTAATAAGCAATGTTCAAATTAATGAAGTAGACGTTCAAAATCCTGTTCATCCCAAAGTTGAGTATATTAAGACCAAATCATTAAAATTAAGTAGTATGTAGTCGTTCACAACTGATCAGGCAGATAAAGGTAAACTATACTCAGATGTTGAAAGGCAACAACAACGGTTGTCATTACCCAATAGGACACTTGCCTTGCCTCCATTGGCTTCATATTTCGGAAACTTCCGACTAAATATGTTTCTTGTTCTGTTAAAAACGACTTCGATTTGGCCGATGATTTCCACAGCATGTTGAAAACTGTTAACGATACGCACAAATGTGATTCTGTAATTATAACACTGTTCGAAGACGGTGCGGATTCATCAACTTTTTATTCTGAATTAAATACCGTAGATACAAGTAATCCAATTGTTTTATCTGTTTTGGGTCAAAAACGAAGTGAACATGTCGTCTGGTTCGTCTATTGGAATTTCTGATCAAACCCAAAAAGAGGGGACGTTCAGAATTCCGTTGTTGAAAGGGAAAAACGAACCTATGGTTTGCCTTACATTTTGGAATAGTACTTACGATACTACACCAAAAAATAACCTAGCGTAAACAAATCCGTTTTGAAAAACGGGCGATTGCGAGTAAGCGTTTCAGCTGAAATAGGTGAGCGCTGGTGCTGCCAACGCCATCTAGCGGGCAAAATACACAGTAGAAGTGAGAGTGGCGGCCTACTTGATTCCGGTCAAGCAGCAGGGCCGTTGTATGCAGAGGAAAGTGATGTTCCGGTGCAGCACAGTGTTCAGAACGTAGCTCTTTCTCGTCCGTTTTTTGTATTTAAAATGGGTAATAAGCCTAGAATATGTTTAGTAGACAATGAGTCTTCAGTTTCTTTAATCTGCGATTCTGTGACAGGAATCTGTGCTATGTGATGTGGATTGTCAGTTACATAGCATGGTGAAAAACCATTAGATTTGGTTGGCGTAGGCCAAAAGAAAATTAAAATAGGTCAAAAGATTGCTGTTACAGTTTCAAAGTGTGGTTTTCACGACAACAAGAATTTGTAATAGTGCCTAATGGTTCTTTCGGCGAAATTCCAGCATTACTAGGGTTCGAATGTCAAGTAAATTAGATTTCGTTTCGGTGGATTGCTAACGAATTATTTTGAAAATTGGGATTTTAGTGTTTCAACTATCAGCAGCGGCCGAACTAGCTTGGTCTAGTTACATTCAGAATATGGAAATTGTAAATCGTGAAAAATACAATCCTACTGGCTTCCACATGGCAACACTTAATATTGAATCTGACGAAGACAGTGACGAAAACCCGAAATCAACGTGGAAATGCACACCCAAGGAAGAGTATATAGATGTAAAGGTGACACTTTTAAGAGTTGGGTTAAATTCAACTAATACAGAGGCATGTGTAGATGCTTGTTAAATACTGCATTTCCGGAAATTCGAGCTGACAATTTTTCTTTATGACCGAAAACTGATGACGTCTTGATTTACATGACTCAAGGGTTAACAAATATGTCACTTACGGTATTGTTCCAGTGATGTGTATAAACTTGACTGGTGTAAACATTTTACTAAAACGAGGTACTGTTCTGGGGCATTATATGACAACGATCGTAGAATGCGAGGAAGATTCAGCAGAGAGAGAGACGTGCGAAGCGGCGCCGGTCGATTCAAGGCCAACCCAGATGTTGAGAAAGCAAGCCAGACAGGGAAACAGCACGACGGAGGGGCTTGCTAAGAGTTTAGCAAAGCCCTCCCGTGCCAAAACAAGGGAGGAACTTGGAGAACGGAATTGGATTAAGCACAATTTACATTTTCCTGATTTAGATGATAAACACAGAGTGGAAATTTTTTTTTTATGTGTTAAAAACTCATCAGGAATCTTTTTCGAAAAATGATTTGGATTCGGATTGCTCCCAGGAATATACAGTTCCGATTATTGCAGGAAAATGCACAACCTGTTCATTCCCAAACTAGATTTCTGGCCTAAAGTAGGCAGAAGTATCGCCGATTACGTAGAGTCACGTCAGGTCTGTCAAGGTTACGCTAGACTAAACTGACCGTACAGGGCTACACTGAGAGCCTATACCCCTTGCGAAGGCCAGGGTTATCTTGGTCCCTGAATATCATTAGGCCTTTGCACACCAGAAAGTATGGCTGTAATTATGTACTCTATAATTAGCACCTTCTCTAGCTATACTATCGCAGGAGGCATTGCGGAGAAAAGATGCGGAGACGGTGGTCAAGAATTATTCTCCGGATAAATTGCTAGTTTTGCCCCCCCCCCCCCCCAGAGAAGATCAGATAACGAAAGTAAACTAAGCAATAGAATTATGGATGAATTAACTAATATGTTGCAGATTAATTAAATTGATTTCCCACCTAACATTTCTTGGGTTGGTGGGTAAATTTAAAATTGCAACAAACAAATTGTAACCATATTGCATAGGATCACTTCTCATTGTCCAAACGATGGCTGTAGACATTTATAAATGGTAGCTATAGTCATAAAATGCACTCTTTTGGCAGCTATATTGGTTAGTCCGCCATTCCTCTGTTTGGTTTCGCGTATCAGTTACCGGAGTCATTAGCTTTTGAACCACCTAAAATTGTTACTACAGCGAGGATTACGTGGTTCGTCGTCTAGAAAGTAGACTTCAAGCTGCGTTCGAAGTAGCACGAATGCACTACCGGAAATCTGTTATCAAACCTCAACATTTTTTTTAGTAAGACAGGAAGATCTTATAAATATATAACATATGATTATGTGCTATTAATAATGTGGGTTCAAATCAAACAGGTTACCAGTAAATTGCAGAAATGCTGAACAGGGCCGTACTGATTTACGGAATTGGATAGCGATGTTATTATGAATTGTTCATTTTCTGGATTCGTTGACAATTTATCGTGTTCATGTGAACCAATTAAGACTATATTTTATAAAGGGCACAAACCAGCCTATACTTTTCAACAGAGTTCTGATCTTGATCTGTCATTTCAAGTAAACGGAGAATTAATGGGAGCTGAACAAAATTGCAGGAATATATTTCAAAACTTCTTTTGAATCCGTATGACCGAACGGCAGAAATGGTGTTTCCGGATCTCGACATGTCAGTTGCCGACGAAACGTTAAATAAAGCAGGCGATGGACATTCTAGGATGTGTAACTATGCTGAACCAAAGGTTGAACCATTTCTAGATCTTTTAAAATTAAAACAGCTAAAACTTGAACAAGAATTAGACTTATAATGTTTTGACGGTGCATCACACTCTTATCAAACTAGAAGCAGTAAATGTACGCCAGAAATAAGGCTTCGTACGCAACTGGACGACGTGAGAGCCGACGGAGAATTTGAAACGTAGATTTAAGCTAAAACACAAACGAAAACATGACCAACAGCTGTGAGGCTGGTCATGAGAACCTATTGAGTGAAAACCCTGTGACGTGTGACGGGTTGTTGAGAAACGTGGCGTTGCATACAAGCATCGCTGAAAACGAAATTTAAGGTTATAATGAGAATCTGAAATAAAACATACATGCATGCACAGAGATTGATTATGTTATTATTAAACATGTGTCAGATTACTTAAATAAGTAGACAGGATACTAGCAATTGCGGTGCTTAGAATTTTAAAATGTCATTTTTTAATTTATTAGAAAAATACAGAAAATTTGTACAGATTTTTGGTTATTTACATGGTAAACTCGTATGAAAGCATTTGAATAATGTACAAAATTATTGGAAAAATAATGAAAAATAACTGTGATATCCAGGATAAAACTATGGAGTTGTATAAAATTTTTAATGTTGCGAAATGATTTTGAAAATTGCGAAGAAATTTTGAAAACTATTTGGGTAATTTAAGTTAACAATGGTAAATTAACAAATTTTCGTTGTTATTTACGAGTAAAAAGTAAAATGTTAAAATTTAGGCATCCCCGGTTAAATTAGGGGAACTTAAGTTAATTTTATTTACATTTTGAAGACGTCAGGCATGGCCGAGTAATGAGCAAACCAGGAGGCCTGGTCTTCGCATCGGCGGCAAAAATAGTTGTATTCTTCGCCGATGGATGGCGCCAGTTGTCAGGCCACCAACATTCGCCGACGCTGCAATTTGAATGTGGTGGTGACTTACGACAACGTATACTGCAATAATTGTTGTGGTGAGTTGGACCTACGAGGCAATAGGTCCAATGTCATCTGTAAATAAAAGGAATCCAAATCGTAAATAACTAGAGATTAAAGGTGAAGAGCTGAAAAACATGACAATTTGGTACATGGATTTGATACCTTTGGGAAAATTGAAATTTTGCCGTATGAAATTTTTTTTGGGGTGAATTGGAGCAAAATAAGGAAGTAAAAGATTTTTTTTCCTTTTCTCCCCCTCTCCAAAGTTTTATCTCTCATAATAAGGAGTGGTGGGGTTAAGGTAATATTGGAAGTAGAAGTTGGATAAAAACATCAAATTGGCCAAATTTTGGGTAAATGGTTAAAAGAAAATATAAGATACATGTAAGTAGTTGGCAATAATGTCTTTAGAAACGAAAAACATTAACAATAAAAATAATGAATCAGATTTTCATAAATTCCGTAAGCAAAACTGGGTTACGTTCATAATTACAGATTTTTTTTATGTTGAAAAATTTCATAGAAATATTATGGTCATTGCCTAAATAAGACGTATCGTTATGGTGGGGTGGTAAATAAGCAAAATATTGTGATCCCCCCCCCCCACCTCCCTACCCTTCCTTTTTCCCAAATAAATGAGAAAAAGAAAGAGATCAAGGTGGAACGATTTTAAAGAATCAAAGTATTTGGGAGTTGTGAGGTAGAATTACAACTGGTAAGGTTAAGACTTACAAAAACATATGTTAAAGACCTTTAAGGTCGGGAAGAAGGTAGAAAGTTAAAATAAGATTCTCGATTCTTGGAACAGGATTATGAATGATCCAAGAAACGAGAAGGTGACATGATATTTTTGGACATAATTTTACCTATTTCATCAAAAAGGGAAAATATATGAATCTAGCAAATAATTCAAGAATTTTGCATGATAAATTCCGATTGCTATTGATGATGATAAATCATGGTGGGTAGTTGTTGATTAAATGTAATCAACAAGGACTTGGTGTGGCGAATTGCTAAGAATTCAACATTTTTTTAAACAAAAGACAACTTTCAAAATCCACAATCAGAATAGGTAATTCGGATCTTGGATAGTGAATGATATGAAAATAAAGGAAAGTGTTCTTGGTAAGATTGCAAATTACCTTGTGAAAATTGAAAATTGATAAATATATGTAAAATAAATGGAAATTTTGATAAATAGAGTGAAAATGTAATAATATATTGGTAATATGTGATAAAATGTAATAAATATTTAAAATGTTGAAATAGGCTACATATAATAACTCAAATCTACGGTCAGACCCTAGATACTGAGTACTGCAACATAAATATGGGAAATTGTAATTTTACACTTTTGAGTTTTGGTAAATCAGTAAATTCACACGGTAAAATGAATTCACGGATTTTAGAAAATATAACAAGTGTACATGCTCGAATTAAAATTGGTTGTAGGCTACGAATTTTTTTGTTGTGTGGGGAAATCATAAAGGGAGGAATAGGGCAGGAAAACGATCGGAATAAAGCTATAAGTGTGAAAATCATGGGGTAACAAGCATGCAAAATCTTGTTCAGGTAACGGAATTTGAATTGACACGTTAAATCAACAGCAATTTGCTAAGAATATAAAAATTAAAGTCCAATCGTCTTCTTCTCCCCCCCCCCCTTACATTTTTGGGTTTAAAGTGAACAGAAAATGAACTCTCCTTCTTAAATAATGATGGAAGGTTGCATTTTAACATAGTTAAACAAGAAAATTCATAAAAAGAAATATGCAAGGCACAAGCCTAGAAAATATTAAACCAATTTTTTGTCGTTTTGTTGAGTTTTGCTGAATAAATTATGCATATAGCAAGGCAAAACTTAAACCTTTTGGTATGGTCAATTCTGGTTTAAAACAAGATATAATAATTGACATTCATTACAGATTTCAACAATTATAATAGCTGTTCAAAATGCAACAGTTCACAATGTGATTGGAAGAAAAACAAATTTAGGCCTATACCGGCCGGTAGTAGAGAAATGTTTAGAAATTAAAAACATAAAATGTGGTACCAATTTTCGTTTTGAATTAACATAAAATTTTGTGTATTATTCATTTTAAAGTAAAAGAGAATTTCTTTTTGGTGGCATCAATTACCAAATTCCAAATGAAAACCATAATGGTTTTGGGGTATAATAAAAATAATTGGGAAATTTTTTTAAGAATTAAAACTATAATATTGCATTTTGAGAACCATAGTATTTTGGAAATAAAATATTAACTTACCCCTTGGTGCAGTAAGGCGGAAGGGACAATCAAAAAGGCATGGCAGAGGAGTATTGTGCTTTCTTCTTCATCCGACATCTCCGTGGATGATGGCAAGGAGATGATGGAAGCACCCTCGTTGACATGGAAGGTGCCACGAGAGGATGAATTGGAAGAGGAAGGCAATGTGTAAATAGCTTCCATATTGCAGGAGCGGAAACAGCACGAGCTCTGGCATCATGTGCCTCCATTTCAGCGGCCCTAATTTGATATACCTTGTTGGAATGAGGGAAAGGTAAAAAGAAGGGGTAGTGCAGATGTTGACACTGTGTACTGTTGGCCAAATTACAACCATAAAAATGATTGGAATAGCGTGTAAGGAGGGCGACAGTTCCTCCAGGAGGTGGATGCTCATGAAGGGTGCATCAGACTGGAAAATGGGCCAGTTTTGTTTGACAAAAGAAGCTATTTTAAAGCATGAGACAGTGGAATTTATGTTTAACCAAATATTGTGGGAAAGTAAATAACAAAAAACTTGAAATTAAGAAATAAAACTTTACTCACATAAATATAAAGTGAAAACTTCGATTGAAGTATTGTACTAACAGCTTTGCTAATAAAATTGGATTTATTTTCACAGGAAGAGACAATTTATTATATTGAAAATGAATTAATGCTTTCCGCTTTTCTCTTTCATTGTGAGTGATCCAGAGGAAGTCTGAAGGAAGTTGGAACTTGAGCTGAAAAGAGAAGTAGTGAAAGTGTGGGCACGGAAATGGATTGATGTAGATGGCCAAAATCCAGAATAAATGAAATTGGAAGACATGATGGATGATGATGGCAGGAATTGGATACAAACATAATTAAAAGATGAGTATTATGGAAAATAGAATTAAATACTGGATGAAACTTTCTGGGGACATAAAAACAACACGTAACCCCCCTTCCCCACTCCTCCACAATGCGAGGGTAAGATACTGGATCCCGTAGCTTTTATTATGATGCTGATGAAAATTAACTCGTCTTAAATAATGGTTTTGGATTAAAGTTAGCAGCCTTAAACGGCACTTTGACACACCAAGAGTATTTCAGTTGCTTGACCGTTGTTCATAAAGAACGTGGTTCATGAAGAACGTTTGGTTGTTCCGGGCAACCGTTGTTCATAAAGAACGCGGTTCATACAGAACGTTGTTTGTCTCTGGGGAAACATTGTTCATAAAGAACGTTGTTTGTCTCTGGGGGGGGGGGGGGGACGTTGTTCATAAAGAACGTTGGTTGTTCTTGGCGAATGTTGTTCATGACGAACGGGGTTCAGAGTGAACATTTTCTTGTTCCTGACAGGCGCGGTTCATAAAGAACGTGGTTCATAAAATATTTCTTTGTTTCTGACAAACGTTGTTCTTCAAGAACGTTGTTCATAAAGAACTTGGTGCATTGTGAACACACCTTGGTCACTGGCATCTGAATATTTCTTTTCCTGGGATTGCTAGACACTTAATAAGTACACCTGGCAATAAAGTTCTTTACATATAACATGACACTGCATAAAGAAGGTTGGTAAGCAATGATGAACACAGAAATCTCTCTTCTCTCTTACTCTTAAGAATTAATAATATATACATATCCTAGAGTAAGAGGGTTGGGAAGATGCTAGGTTTAGGCTCGTTGTTCAATTTCTGAGACTATTTAGAGATTGAACGGTCTGTTTGCGACCATACGAGAAAGTAGGATCCACCTCTTTTGAATACACCAGATAAGATTGGGTATTGAAAGGGATCACAATAAGATTTACGGAAACTTCAATTAGGCACGCAGTCTGTATTGCTACTGTGTGGGATCGCAAACAAAATCGTTGACGATTGCGGCTAAAGTTTTCCTATGGTTGGGATACTATTTTTCTTTTTTTGCACTAACACATTGATAAAAAGTGCTATTCATGAAATGTATCATCCTGAATATTCCGTAATGTGCCCTACAAAATATCAGATAAGCTACGAAGGAGATAAAGTAAAAACTCATGGCGAAACTCTGAAAAAAACAAGAGTTAACATAAGGAAGTTTGAAATAATTCATGTGGAAATTTGAATTGTTGTCAAAAGAGTGGAAATAAATTCATGCGAAAATTTGAATTGATGTCAAAAGAGTGGAAGTAATTCATGCGAAAATTTGAATTAAGTTAAATAATTCATGAAAAAAGATGAATTATTGTTGGAAAAGTTTAAATAATTCATGCGAAAATTTTAATTAGTTAAAGAAATTCATGAAAAAAAGGTGAATTAATATGTAATACAAATTCCAAAATGAAAGACTGGAGAATTTACAAACCAGTACAGAAAAAAATTGCGAAAACATGGCACAAAACGAGAATACAGGACGAATTAAAAATGATTTATGGTGAACTATATTGTTGTTCTTTATATTCCTTGTATGACAGGAAAATTTGTCTACACGAAATAAAACACACGAGAGTAATTTTAATTCGGTAAGGGATAACTGAAAGAAAATTCATGAAGCAAGGATACACAGCAAGTTTACATTTGAATACAAGAGAAGACGGTAAATTCGACAAAAATGATTATTGTCTATATCAGTGGCAGATTTAGGCGGGTGCGCCGGGTGCGACCGCACCCCCCTTCGGTGGTAAAGAAATTAAAAAAAAAAAGGCCATTCTGGGGGGAAAAAATGGTTATCACGTTTCTGCGTTGACCTTCAAAATGGCTTGTTTACTTGCCCATGGATGACGAAAAGAAAAAAATGTAATAAATTAAAGGGTGTTCAACTTAGCCCTAAAGGGGTCACAGTAGATGAGTCACCTTCTTCCCAGAAAGAAGCCCCACACGGAAGTAGACAAGAAAGGGAGCGTTCAAATTACGTAACACACTTTTTTTTAGCAACGTAAACTCCCTCCTCCCCGTCCCTGTTTGTAACACCAATGTAGCACTTGGCGTAACCCCCTCCCATCCCCTACCTGGAAATACGTAATTAATTTTTGGATCAATTAGTTTATACAAGATGTTAGTATAGGGACGCAATGACCAGTCAATTTAAAAAAAAATTAAAATTCCAAGTTGCAAATAGAAGTTACAAAAATCATTTAGCTAAACGAATTTAGAGAAAAAATAAGCAAAAAAATTATTTGGCGAGAATTATTAGCTACGTACCACTTCGTCGTACTCCACTCTCACTTCCTAAGACATTTCAAAGCACGATATTTATTTAAGGATATAAAATATTAAAAGCAAGGAACAAATAAAACAAGCCCAGACAAGCCAAACTCATATAGGTGCGTCATCAAACCAGGTGTGGAGATTGGGGTCAGCAAAAGCTATTAACGTCAGGGTCCTTTAGATAATTATAGGGAAGGGTTAAAGTGAGTGACATATCAGAGCAAACAATCTTGCAGGTGGATCCTGGTTTTGACAGGTGATCCACTCCCACTATAATTATCTGGAGTAAAAGCAATTACTGGCGACATACCTGCCAATCAAAAGTGACAGTGAGTAATTAGGCTATTAACGCACAAAGGGGGACCGAGTCTATATAAGCAAAGCCGAGAAAAGAATAGGGATCAGTTATCACCCATTGTAAGTTGCATCAGGTCGCCTCCTCCTAGTTGCCACGCGACGGGGAAAGTGTTAAGGACTTAGTGTTAAGGATACGGCAAGCTGCCGATGGAATGCAGCTAAGTACTTGTATCGAGTTATGATATAACAATAATTGATGTATTGTAGAATATTAGCGGAAATCATAATAGAGTAGCGATAAGCAATAGCTTATCATTGTTGACAGTTATCGAGGGTTTTATTGTTGCTATTGAATTATGAATAGTAGTGCTGACTTCAATCTTGAATACCGTAAATGCATAAGCAATCTATTAAAGGCGTATCTAACTAAGTAAGAGCCATTTCAGATTAGATTGCTGTACGCCAGTAGCCGAATTAAATGAATAAGTAATCTATTTGGTGTCTATGAGTCTTTATTTTACAGTGTATATGTATGTGCATTTAGTATAAGCCATTCTGACATAACATGGGTTTCACACAGAAATAAACCTATAACATTTACAAGATGAAAGATCGCGATTAGGGCCAACACGCTAAGGAAGGTGATTCGGACAATGTGATCAGAAAACCCTTCCTTCCTGCCCTCCCTTTGGAGAATAATCAGCAGGTCCCACGTTGTTCTACCCCCTGCATGTAGCAAACTAGGTCAGCTTAGACGCAAGTAACCAAATGTAATCAAAACTTAGTGGTCTTCCTATTCATTAGGGTTTCCAACCCGGGTACCCGATTTACAGCCCCAAAAGCCCCGGGTTTGGCAGAGCCCAAAACCGGGGTTTTTCGGGTTTAATATTGTTGTGAAAATGTGAAAATGTATTTAACTAAAACGTTCCTAATGGAGGGAAATTGTGAAAATAATGGAGTAAAAATAATGGCGCGTAAATATTGGAGCGAAAATGCTGCATCACTCCCATTATGCAGCATTTTCGC
>JAHWFP010115706.1:0-17191 GCA_023313725.1 Lithobius niger | reverse complement strand
CAAAAGTGAATGCACACAGTCTTGTCCGGAGAAAACCGGAAACCATTACTGACCGCCCAGGTCTGGACTTTGTTAATCGCCAGCTGTAGCTGCCGCTCGCAGGTCTGCATGCGAGCTGCTCGAAAGCGCAGGCCGAAGTCATCGCCAAACAATGACTGGGGAACAGCAGCTTGGTGAGCAATGGGGTTGATCCCAATAGCAAACAAGATGACACTAAGAACACCTCCTTGAGGCACACCATTCTCCAAGACAAACGGGCGGGAAAGAGCCGCCCCGACACGAACACGGAAAGAACGGCCTGAGAGGTAAGCGGAAAGCAACAGTGGCATCCGTCCCCTCAAGCCACAGTTATAGAGATTACGGAGAATCCCATAACGCCAGGTCGTATCATATGCCTTCTCCAAGTCAAAGAAAACCTGAACCAGATGTTGACGCAGGCGAAAAGCCTCCCTCACATCCGATTCAAGGGCAACCAGATGATCGATGGTTGACCGAAAACGTCGAAAGCCACACTGGGACGCAGATAAGAATCCGCGTGATTCCAGCACCCAGACCAACCTCTCACTAACCATCCGTTCCATAAGTTTACAGACACAGCTAGTCAGAGCGATTGGGCGATAACTGGAAGGAGCAGTAGGGTCTTTGCCCGGTTTCACAATCGGGATGACCACTGCTGTCCTCCACGCTGCCGGAACAGAGCCTTCTGCCCACACACGGTTGAACATCTCCAGCAAGAACTGCTGGGAGGCAAGAGGCAGATGTTTCAACAGCTGATAGTGAACATCATCAGGCCCTGGGGCGGAGTCATGCGACTTGGGCAAAGCGGAAACAAATTCCTGCCTGGTGAACGGTAAATTGTACTCCTCTAGCCCGTCGGAGCGAAAGTCTAGAGGGTGAGCCTCTTCACTACGCTTTATTCAGTGTGCAGAAGTAGGGTCTTTGCCCGGTTTTACAATCGGGATGACCACTGCTGTCTTCCACGCTGCTGGAATAGAGCCCTCTGCCCACACACGGTTGAACATCCCCAGCAAGAACTGCTGGGAGGCAAGGGTCAGATGTTTCAACAGTTGATAGTGAACATCATCGGGCCCCGGGGTAAATTGTACTCCTCTAGCCCGTCGGAGCGAAAGTCAAGAAAGCGAGCCTCTTCTCTACGCTTAATCCCGAGGAAACCAAGATCATAATGGTCATCACTCGAGACCCGCGCAAACGCAGACGCAAGACAATTGGCGATATCTGGCACAGAAGAGATCACGGTATTCGCCACCTTCAGCTGTGAAACCGGGGAAGGCACGCTCCTCCCCGAGATCTGGCGCACCTTCCGCCACACCTGCTGAGAAGGCGTGGAGCGCGTGATTGACGAAACATAAGCTGCCCACGAAGCACGTCTAGCCTCACGGATGACATACCTGGCACGGGCACGACAGCGCTTAAACGCTACAAAGTTGCCAGTAGTCGGGCTGACCGTGAATGCACGCAACGTTCGCCGGCGGGCCTGAATGGCCTGCCCGCAAACAGGCGTCCACCACGGAACAGGAACCCGCCGCGGCTGTGTGGACGTACGCGGGATAGTAGCATGAGCAGCAGCAAGGACCACATCAGTGAAATGAGTGGAAAGTTCATCCACATCAGAAAAGTCCTCAACCGCACGCTGAAACACAGCAGCCTCAGCAAAGGCGACCATTCAGCACGCCTAAGCGCCCACCGGGCTGGCCTGGATGCCACAGAACCTCCTTGTGTTGTGGACAACACAATGGGGAGGTGATCGCTTCCATGCAGATCGGCAGTGACAGCCCAAGTGAAGTGAACTGGGATGGCCAGCGAGCAAAAGGCTAAGTCCACCGCTGACCAATTGCCCGTTGACAAGTTACAGTGTGTCATGGCTCCATCGTTCAGGATGCAAACGGACCCCCTCCGCATCCACTCCTCAAGGATCCTTCCCTTGTTGTCAGTATTAGGTCCTCCCCACTGGACATGGTGGCTGTTAAAGTCGCCCAGCAAGAGGAACGGGGCAGGAAGCTGTCGAACCAGGTCCTCCAGGTCACCAACCCCAAAGACCTCATCCAAATAAAGCGAACAGACAGTAATATCGAATTGGAAAGAAACTCGAACTGCTACCGCCTGAAATCTAGTGTGCAGAGGCACACTGGCATGCGGCTGAGAGTGTTGAACCAGCACTGCAACACCACCATGTGCACGTGGCACAGGGTCTGCATCCAGACGGTAGACAGAGTAACCCCTAACAACCGGATTATCCGACGCCTTAAAGCAAGTTTCCTGAAGGCAGCAGCACAGAGGTCGCCAATGCGACAAAAGCAGCCGCAGCTCCTCTGCATGGGTCCGATAACTTTGGCAGTTCCACTGAACGACGGAATGCGCAGGCATTAGGACGGGCTTAAGACTGAATCATCCTCCTCAACTCTTCCCCTGGGCGACCCGAAAACATCTGAATCCTCCCCCGAATCAAAAGCCGGAGTGAGGTCCAGAACGAACTTGTCCTCGGAAGGAGGAAAAAGCCCAGGAGAAGTGAAACAGGAAATATCTCCCTGCTCCATGGGTAAAGGATGATCAAATTGTGGAGGGGACGCAATGGACCCCTCAGCAAGCTGGTCGTTCGACGACTGTTTCACCTTCTCCCCTGGTGGCAACTTCCTCACGGGTGGTGCTGAGGATGTACCAGCAGGAGCCTTCTTCGACACTTTCTGTGGTGCACTCCGGAGGAGGCTTAACTACAGCCTTAACCTGCCTGGGAACAGTTACAGGAACAGGAACAGTTACAGGAACAGGAACAGTTACAGGAACAGGAACAGTAACAGTAGCAGGCTGAGCAGATGTCGACGGCAAGGCATCAACCGGTTTCGAAGAACCCAAAAGACCCTGCAAAGATGGATGTTGCTGGGTCAACAAAGTAACAAGCATGCCTACCGTCCTCGTCAAAGACCTGAGCTCAGCGCGCAAATCCTCTAAATCAGCAGACTCACTAACTGGGCCAGGCAATGGCGCACTGCACACCTGTGCAAAAGATCTGGTCATCGGTGCTGCCGATAGCTTAGCTTTCTTCCGGGCCTCCGAGTAGGAAACGGCCGGAGAGGAAAGCGGAAAGCAAAGTGCAGTGGTCCGGGTTGCCACTGCACGGCACATTACAGAGTTGTAACACACCCCAAATCTAGATTTTATCACAGATCTGTATCTCCTACAAAAATTAAGAAACCCCAGACAGGAGGAAAGGCTTATCGCCCAATTGACGCGCTGAGTCTCGCAGCAGATGGGGGGGGGGGGGGATGAGGCTTAATGGCGCATCGACAGCTTGGTCATTAGCGCCAATCTCAGTCACAGTGCAGTGGTCCGGGTTGCCACTGCACCACACATTACAGAGATATTATTCAAACCCCTAATCTAAATCTTGTCATACATCTGTACCTCCTGCAAAAATTGAAAAACACCGGACAGGAGGACAGGAGGGCAGCAGATGGAAACGGCGACGAACACCCGCAAATGGGGGGGGGGGGGTTTGAGGCTTAATGGCGCGCAAATGGTGACAATCAAAAATCACGTGTCGGACCGTAAGTGGCCATCGACACTAATGACATTCAGGAGGGTAAACCTCTCTCTAAAAGAAGCAGTAAGTAAGTTTGGTGTAACCAATGCGCAAACAGGCCAACACCACCTCTTCACGACGACTGCAGCGACAAGCAAAGTCCAATACCCCAGTATCACGAAGGCTATCTTGAAACTGTCTGCATTCTTACGCAAAATCTTCCTGTCCAATATCGGAGAACCACTCATTAAAAAAAGTATTTTCAATTTCTCCCCTCTGGGCAAAACAGTACAAGCTGCGTAAAAATCACAATATTGGATCAACATACAAAAAGCAAGCTAGTGTGACGCATAAGTCTCGAGAAGCCTACTGCCATTCCAAATCTATTTAGAGGCGAACCACGAAGGTGTACATACACACTAACAGCACCTTCCTAAACGACCAAACAGAGCGAACAGAACTCACCACTGTTAGGGACCGTTTGGCTCCAGTCTTGATGTCGCGCATGCGCAGTAAGGTTGTGTCAGCCGTTCAGTACCTTCCTAAACTACAGTCACAGGTCAGCAAACTCAACAAGCACAGCAGAGTATTCGATACGTCATACCTTCATCGCGACCAGACTTGGCTAATGAATTTTACCAGGATTGGCTAATGGATGTGACCAGGCGAAACCAGTTTCCAATTTTGTGGAAAACGCTCCACATGTTTGTGGATAGAAAACAAATTTACTTTCTGTATCATCCCATCCTACTGCTATACTTGGTTTTGCCGCCTTCTCCGTTGGACGCCCGTGACATTCAGTGAACCTAATAAGCGCCGATGCACACGTGGGATTTTAGGACGCGCGGCGCCGCTGTGGCGCCGCTGCGGTGACGCAGCCAATCAATGCACACGTGCGTTTTATTAACGCGCGTTGACGCTGCGGTGCCGCTTCGGTGACGTATGTGCGCGTTCGGTTCCCTAACTTCGTGTACAAAAAAATATATTTTAAAACCAATGCGACGAAATTTGGTACGTTGATGTACTAATTTAAGACGTACCAGGGGGAAATGTTATACATCCTTTGCAGATTAACTAAAAAATTCGGATAGGTTCTTTAATTACTTCACAATGAGTCTTCAATCATTTCTGCAGCAACATTTCATATTTCAGGATAGTTCTTTACTCCCCCAATAAACAATTCCATGTCTATTTCTTTGAAATTGGACGCCATTTTCGGTAACGCTTTTGCGGTGAACGGCGGACGTGTGCACCGCTCAAGTCACGCCAAGGTACTCAGAGACGCAATTGCGTTTTTTTTTAACGCTGCGGTACCGCTGGGTTGACGGGGGGAATTACGGTGCAAAACGACCGCACGAGCGGCGGGCGGTAACGCAACGTCGACGCTGGTACGTGTGCAGTACCCAACAGATGTCACGTAAACCAAACCGCAAATGCGGTACCGCACGTGTGCATCGGCGCTAAGACTAACTTGTCTGAAGCATAACTCTTACCCTACTGGTTCGATTGCCATTCTGTTTTCTGTTTCGGCGCTAGCTTACGGTTCTCCACAGTTTCACAATTTACACCACTATTCTACGATGTGTCGTTCAAAAGTTAACATTGTGATGACCTTGAAGGATTATTCCAACGTCACTTAAACTAGAGTCACTACGTGTTCCCCGGCTGACAGCATATGTATGTACCTTTTCGTGCTTCTCCTCCAAGTAAATTTGGAACGGCAGTAGGCTTCTCCAGACTTTTGTGTTATCCTGTATACAGGGTGTCCCGGAAATAAACTGACTAACTCTACGCGGTTTTGGGGGACAAGGAAACAAGCAACTTTTACTGATAAACCCATTTCCGCAAATGAACTGTTACCGAGATACAGGGTGTGAAAGTTTTCATTGTTAATGCAACAATGACAGAAATATCAGAAACGCCGAAACACATCGACACATAATTTATATTGTCCGCAGCCTATCTGAGTTCTCCCCAGAACGAACACAGATAATCGATTGTACGTTTTTGGTAGAAGAGTGCCTTGTTGATATCCAAGATGGTTACAAAAAGAATGGCGGCCGTTGATTAAAGCCGCCCCCCCTCCAGGAAGACGTAGCCGCTCATAAAATACTTGCAGGACTCAAGAAACGACGCGCACACAATAGTACACGTTCACAGCTGTTTAGGTGCTGTGCAATGGTACTGTATCAAACCCATTATGTTCGTCAGAAGGGGCACATGGGGAGGGGGGGGGGGGGAATGAGGCTTAATGGCGCGTCGACAACTTGGTCATTAGCGCCAACCTCAGTCACAGTGCAGTGGTCCGGGTGGTCCGGGGAGGGGGGAAGAAATCCCAGTATCCCTGACTCTTGTAGGGCGGTGGTTTTCTGTAGAATAAAAGAAACAAAACGTACTATAAACAAAATGCATCCCGTGTGCCAATTGGAGATTTATTCCTTGAGTTGATGGAAAATAAGGATTACTAACTAACTTGCAACCATCGAAATACACTGTTTGGTTAAGTGTGGACTTAAAAAAAAAAAACTTTGATCTAATTTTCTCAAAGCTACATCTTTGCGTCTAGTTTTTACCTTTACAGGGCAGTTTTGTTTAAAGTAAGTTTTGTTTCCTTTATCCTATAAAAAAACCACCGACCTACCAGTCGTGTGGGATACTGGGGTCCCCCCCCCCATCGACGTGCCACATTTAGACGAACATAATGGGTTTGATGCTGCACCATTGTACAGCACCTAAACCGCTATGAACGTGTACCAAATTGTGTCTTGATTGTGTCTTGTGTGTGATTGTGTCTCTGATATCTTTGTCACTGTTGCATTAACAATGCACACTTTCACACCCTGTATCTCGCTAACAGTTCATTTGCGGACACGGGTTTATCAACAAAAGTTGCTTTTTTACCTTTTTTCCCTATAGCCACCTGAAGTTTGTCAGTATATCTCCGGGAACACCCTGTATACAGTGGTTTTTTTTTTTTCACCAGTAAGTTGTTCATTAAAAATCCCGTTCTCACTTCTCACGGGCACGATAGTGTCCACGTCCTATCCACAGAACGAACACAGATAATCGATTGTACGTTTTTTCTATTAGAGTGCCTTGTTGATATCCAACATGGTAACAAAAACAGTGGCGTACGGCGATTAAAGCCGCCCCCTCCAGGAAGACGTAGCCGCTCAAAAAATACTGCAGGACTCAAGATACGCCGCGCAGACAACAACAGGCGAGACGTCAGTTTCCCTACTAGCAGTTTGGAAGTTGCCTTAGATCTATTTTATCTATCGGTTTTTGATTCTTGTGTTTTGAGTTTTTACGTTTTTCTGGATTTAAAGTGGTTTACTTGGCTTTGTTTCATTATAGTTGTATCCTTTATTCCTTGATAACGAGACGGGGGTTGCTTCGAAACGTCACAAATTGTTTATTTTATGTTCACGGCATTGGCTTTCCATTTTATGTTCACTGCTTACCATTTTTAATCGTATAATATCTGCTATGATGCAATTAAAGAGCTACAAACTGTAAACAAAGCAGACATATGTAAAAAAAAAAAAAAAAAAAGAAGATTTACGAATCGAATCGAATCCCAAGGACCAAGCGGCAAATGTTAGGCGGAAGTTACCGCCATCACATCAGTTGTTTTTTACCGCATGAGGGAGGAAACCGGGGAACCAGGAGGAAACCCTCGTGCAACCCCCGTACATACATACTTCCCATCACCAGGATCGAACCAGGGACCGGGGGGGGGGAACTAAGGTCCAAATCGTAAAAGACGTTGTAGGTGTGATCCAACTAAATTGAACGAAACATTTTGCCACCATCTACGTCCCTTTACGACGTCTTTAGCCTGAGTAAGACATAGAGATGCAGAGGAAATTCGTTATGTTTGACCGGGTGCCATTTTGGATGGGCTCATCGTATCGAAGCTATCGTTACGGCACTTTAAGGGGGGGGGGATTGAGGCTTAATGGCGCGTCGACAACTTTAAGGGCCACCGCGCACACAGCGGCCAGGTCGCTGCAGCCAACGAGAATGCTTACGGTGTATGTAGCAACGCGCACTTGGTCGCAGCTGCCAGCCTGTCGCCGCAGCCACTGGGATCTCGGGCGGTGTGCAGGCGGCCACAGAGCGACCGTACTTGCTCCAGGTTCCTTTTTCACCACGTGATCGAGAATCATCACTGAAAAACGGACGTGGCCGCACGGCCCGTCGCCGTGTTTTTTGGCCGCGACGACCACTAGCCGCGCGACCTGGCCGCTCAGTGCGCGGGCGGCCTTATTCGCCTAATGAAGACCTTTCAAATATGGTATTCCTTTACCCCCATTCCACTGAAAATTTCTGAGTTGGGGCCCCTGCCCCCCACCCCTCCATGGGAGCCAGGCGTAATGCGGGTTGTACGAAAAGGTAGACCCTAAACCAAACTTGTATTGCCAGAGTTTCACTATTTTCTTTTAACCCCTTAAAAAGTTGTGAGGGTGACCTCGGACGTTTGGGACACCCTGTATAAAGCGAACCTAGGTAAATGAAATACATTGAAGATTTGCAAAGCTATGGGGGGGGGGGGGGCGGTTGAGGCTTAATGGCGCGTCTACAGCAAGGTCGTTAACGCCAATCTCAGTCACAGTGCAGTGGTCCGGATTGCCACTGCGCCACACATTACAGAGGCGTTAAACAAACCCCAAAGCTATGGGGGGGGCGGAGATGAGGCTTAATGGCGCGTCGACAGCTTGGTCATGGACAGAGCCTAACTACGAAGCTGCTGAAGAGTACTAAGCTAAGTATAAAGAAAGCTTTGGTACAAGAAATTAGTTGAAGAAGTTCAAAGGTAAGGATCGAGCATAACTATACCATGCGCCATGGCTGTGCTGTGACGGCATATCACGTGACTGGGCTAGTCCAATCAGACGTCGACAGCTTGGTCATTAGCGCCAACCTCAGTCACAGTGCAGTGGCCCGGGTTGCCACTGCACCACACATAACAGAAATATTATTCAAACCCCTAATCTAAATCTTGTCATACATCTGTACCTCCTGCAAAAATTGAAAAACACCGGACAGGAGGACAGACTTATCGCCCAATTGACGCGCAATGTCATGCGGAAGATGGAAACGACGATGAACACCATCAAAATGGCGACAATCAACAGGGAAGTGCCGGACCGTAAGTGGCCGCCGACACCAATAACATTCAGGAGGGTCAACCCCCCTGCAAAAGGAAACAGTGAGTAAGTCGAGTGTGACCAATGCGCAAACGGGCCAACACCACCTTCCACCACCAGAGGCCATCAGATTTGTTCTGTGCTGGAACCAACTAATTGCTGGCTTGTGATTTAGCCGAACACGAAATGGAATGGGAGATATCAATCACAAACACAGGTGCCGGTACAAGACCAGCTAGACCATACGAAGAGGTGGATATGGAATTTCACAGTTCTGATATGTTCATGAACATGAATTTGCCAGGTATTGAATCGCATGAAGGAAAACTGTTTAAATCATACAAGTGCAACATACGCCAGAAAGCGAATGGAAAAAAAGCACCACCTTAAAGAACACCATTGGGTCACACATATGGAAGAAAAGGTACATACGTGCCAGTCCTATGGGAAAAAATGTGGGTTTTAATAAGTCAAAGAACATAAACGAACACACACCGTAGTGGAGCCGTTTATATGCAGTGAATGTTTAAAAGCATTCAGAAATCAATCAAGCTGGACTAGGCATTAACGTGTTCAAACTGGTGAGACACCTTTCAAATGCGTGGAGTGCGGTGATAGTTTCTCAGAGAAGGGCAGCCTTAAAAAGCACTCCCGTGTACAGCCACCTTAAATCTTTCGTTAATATAAATATTTCGTCATATGTGCACTTTCACCAGCATTCAGATTCTGAGTATTGTTGATCAATGTGTGATAAGTAAACTGTGTTACAATTTGTGGTTAAACTCATACAATGATTGAATATTTCCAATTTCATCTTCGGTCATCCAATGAAAGTGTGAATACGGCAAAACGGTACTTTTACACTACACCATGTAAGATTCGTTCAGTCCTATATACCAAACAATGAAAACGATCAATGATAAGGGATCAAATCATTCTAGAAGAAGATTGTTTTTTATCCGAAGATTTAAGTAAACATCTTGATCAGAAGGTGAACTTTGAAGATTTCATCCTGGCCTGAAGTGTGTAGTTAGATGATCTTTCTTCTTGTTTTCATCTGGATCAAAAGCAGAAGTTCGTAGGACTCTAGACTCTTCCAAGAAATTTGTTGCGTCTAGATTAAAAGTGTAACTTTACTTTCTTCTGGGAGGCGGAGTGCGTTTTAGATCTTATGTTTTGTGTGTTTCTGGTTTTAAAAAGTGCTAAGTAAAAGTTGTAAACTGTTGCAAATTGACAATCGTTACTGTCACGTCTTTTTTTTTATATATAAAATCTTTATTGTATTATAACCTGTTTGTTTAATTGGGGTCGCCGCAAGCGGCTTGAAGTTTGTTCGTGTCCATGTTTTTTTCTGTTGTTGTTTTGCCTTAAGAGGTATTGTTGGAGGCTCGGGTCGAGCTAACGCATAAATTTCGATTACTAAAATAAAGCATTTTACGATTAGGGGGGGGGGGGGGGGATTGAGGCTTAATGGCGCGTCGACAACTTGGTCATTAGCGCCAACCTCAGTCACAGTGCAGTGGTCCGGGTTGCCACTGCACCACACATTACAGAGATGTTATTCAAACCCCTAATCTAAATCTTGTCATACATCTGTACCTCCTGCAAAAATTGAAAAACACCGGACAGGAGGACAGACTTATCGCCCAACTGACGCGCAATGTCATGCGGAAGATGGAACCGACGACGAACACCATCAAGATGGCGACAATCAACAAGTAAGTGCCGGACCGTAAGTGGCTGTCGACACCAAGAACATTCAGGAGGGTCAACCCCCCCGCAAAAGGAAACAGTGAGTAAGTCGGGTGTGACCAATTCGCAAACGGGCCAACACAACCTCCTCACGGCGACTGCGGCGACACGCCGAGTGCCACTCCTCGACAGTGCCTTTAATGGCCCGTAACTTATTACCGTCCTGTCTGTCCCACAAGGTTTGCCAAAAAGCGTGTAACCTCAGACGCAGAGTTGGAAAGGCATCTGAGGGAACAAGGCTGAGATCCCTACGATTACGATTACTCAACCTAAAAACAACTGCTCGTGATCCTTGATTTTCCTCTCGTCTTTGGGTATAAAATTATTTAGCCACTTTAAGGAATAAAAGACAAAAAAAGCAGGCCCATTTGATTTGGCACGAAAAATTGGTATCGTATCACAACTGCTTCATGCTACGCTATTGCTTCAATGTTTGCGGCTAAGCTTAACTTCATGAAACTACAATGGGAATTTTCAAGCTACGCATATCAGGACTGTACCTATAGGTAGTGGTGTAAGATAGCTTTGATAACTAACACCTGTCTCTTAAATTTGGATCTAACTGTGCCCGTCATAGCTGAGCGGTGAGAGAGTTTAGCCTGGTTGCTGCAGGTTTGCGGATCTGGTCGAACCCCTGGAAAGGGGACCTTGGCAAAGTCCCCGCCAGGACTGCCGAATAGGGTAGCGTGAGAGGCTACCATGCTCCTTCAGCGGCTATGGGATGTATTCAGGCTAATTCTGGACTATCATTTGGCCCCGGCGATGATTGGAAGTTTCCCGGATCGAATCCCCCGGGCTGGCACCCCCGTTTACCGGATTTCTTCATCTCTAAAAAAAAAAAAAAAACCTGGTAATCTGGTTCAGCCATACAAGCATTAATTGCTTCGTCATAATTTTAAAAGTAAAAAAAAAACTAAATCTAATGAAGCTGGGCGGCTGCTAACGGGAAATCACAGTATTTTCATGCAAGAAATCACAGCAACGCTCTATAAAACCAGCCATACACGTGGTGGGGGGGGGGGGGGAGCCAAATTTATTATTCAGAATGTTTCATCGCAAACTTGTTCATTTCAACTAGACATCTCTAGCACTGCACGAAGGACACCAAACTAAATTTTGGTTTGTGTGCTTTACTTAACCATTAATTTTAAACCCATAAAGATCGCCCATAATGAAATCGTGTTTGGGGATTTTAATCCACTTTTTTTTTGTCACAGTCGCAGTACGCAGAAGAAGACAAGAAAGGTTTTCTGAAACATTCCATCTGCGTATCTGGGAATAGCATTCTGGCGAATCCGAAACTAATTTAAGAAGATACTGCCACCACTTTTTAAGTTCTTTGGCAATTTAAAGTTATACCAATAAAAGAAAATTCTCAGTATGCTTCTTCTACAAAGACGAAAGAAGTCTCTCTCTCTGACTCATTTTGCATCTCTGGCAAATGCATCTGTGATTCTGCGTCTTAGAGAAAAATGATGATTTATGCTTATTAGTTTTGGAGAAGAGTAACCTCGATAAAAGGTTCTTAAAATTGAATTTCTGTAATTGAAAAAGACGTATTGAGCGGGAGAAAACTGTAAGAACGAGAGAGCGGGAGAAGGGTGATAAAAAAAAGAGAAGAAGAAAGTATTGGTCCGAAATGGGTTCCCGCCCGAAGCATTTGGAGCTGCTAAAATAAATTTAAGTTTCTTCTCTCTTCTCCAATTCACTCACCAGAGGAAATTGTGGCCAACTTTTCATGTGCGGAGATCATTACTGACTGTTCTTTAAAATGAGAATCTACGTCGCCATTGTCCTCGATTTTATTTACTTAAGCGGAGTTTTTAAATTATTTCCAACTGCAGGTTCAAATTCTGTTATAGGAAGGTTCCTGCTTCAGGCGATTGCTAATATTATTACATACTTTAGAAACCCAATCATTATTACAGTGCTTACTCTGTTGCATAAGAACTGCGTCATTAATAACCAACTTTAATGACTAATTTCATAAGAGTAATACCTCAGGTAATACCCCAATGTAACCATCTCCCCCCCCTTTTCAGGTAATATTTAGTTTAAAACTGAGAAACTTTAGGCAGTAGAACTGAATCTATCAACGAATAGCTGAATAATGGTAAAAAAAATATGAGCAAGTTTGGAACGGAAACAAGCAATTCAAATTATAGTTGACATTAAAAACGTCACACAGCAACAACACGACACGGAACAATGTTCCAGAAACAAAAACTTGGAAATATTTGGCGTGGAACAGAAACAAGAAGATTTGAATAGGATAATCACGAGAATGGCAAAGTTATTTAAAATTGAGAAATTTGAAACAAGTCACATCGAAAAGTGTCACCGTTTACAAGGAAGAAATCTGAGTAAACCAACTACAATTGTGATTCAGTTTAAAGAAAAGAAAGGAATGTCACAGAGATCAGTGCTTCAAAAAAGAAAAGAAAAAAACTTAGAAATGATCAACTATAGTGCAATGAAAGTGCAATGAAAACTGGTAAATAAATAAATTTTTTTATTTGCGAACATTAACCCTTCACTATAATGTCCGCGGCCTATCTTGAGTTCTCCACAGAACGAACACAGATAATCGATTGTACGTTTTCAGTACAGAGTGCCTTGTTGATATCCAAGATGGTTACAAAAACAATGGCGGCCATCGATTAAAGCCACCCCATCCAGGAAGACGTAGCCGATCACAAAATACTTGCAGGACTCAAGATACACCGCGCGCACAATAAAAAAATTTCTTCTGGAAAACAAAACAATTATGTGCTAAACTGCACAACATAAATTTTGTTATGGGGGGGGGGGGGATTGAGGATTAATGGCGCGTCGACAACTTGGTCTAGAAACGGAAAACCACATATGAGAAAGACTAAAAACGACGTAAACGTGAAAACTGTTAGTAGCGAAGATGACTTAAAATAAATTTATGTGAACAGGAAGAAATAAAAGGTACACCCAAAGTGGTGATAGCAGACACGGAGAAGTGGTTCAATCTCTTGCAGATCATGATGCATCCGATTTGAGGAGTGTTGCCTCTGAAAAAAAGGAACTTGAAAATCAGCTAAAAGTTTAGTAATTAGATAGCCGTGAAGAAGCGGCGGTTAACCTGAAACAATTGATTGTGTTTACGAAAAACGGACCGGACGTCGAGGGGGTGGCGCTTGGACTGTCCCGTTTTCGAGAAAACGATCACTTATTTCAGGTTTACCACCAATTTTCACGGATATGTGTTTTAATGCTATGGTGTGACGTCAAGGTATTAGCGACTTATTTGAGTATTTAACAAATTTTTTGTGTAATTTTATCCGTGAATTACAACGAATTTAAGAATGTTTTACATACGACTGAAACTTCCGGGTATAAACATCTTGTCCACGGAAGGGGGCGAGTGATAACCGTCTAACTGGAAAATCGCATAATTGGGAGAACGTATGCCGTATAACAGCATAACGGAAGTCGTCTAACAGGAAATTCGTATAAAGGAAAATCGTCTAACTGGAAATTCGTATAATGGAAAATCGTCAAACAGGAAGTTCGTATATTGGATAATCATCTAATGTCCCTGCTTTGCTGCGGCTATACATATAACATCAGAAACCGCAGTTAGACGTTTATCCAGTTAGTCGTTTATCCATTATACGATATTCCGTTTAGATGATTTTCCATTAGACGATATTCCGTTTAGACGATTTTCCAGATTTTTTATTTATGCAGAAATTCGACAATTATCCAATTAGACGATTTTCCAGTTAGACGTTCATCCGGCGCCCGCAAGGAAGTCACAGTAACGGAGGGACGTCCCTTTACCAGTCGCATTCACCGACTTTTGAGTTTAAGGTAAAACCCTATTTTTTCCTACTTTAATAGTTTAAATACGATTGAGTATAAAATGCGCTATTCGCTCGAGTCTCGTAGATTTTTAGGCGTATTTCAAAGTGACAAATAGCCTAGTTTTCGTACCGTTGGGACAAAAGGTTGTCGGGTTAGGATTAGCCCATACAGCACAAGACATCCCATGGATATCCATAGAGATCCATACCATGTCCAGGACGTCGTGATCTACGAGGGATATCCGAGAGATATCCACACCATATCCATGACGTTGTGGTCTCACAAGGATATCCAAGAGATATCCATATGTCATCCATGACGGCGTGGTCCAGGCTGGATCCACAGACGATATCCTTCGGATATCCATGGTGGCTATTGACATCCATAACATTAGACTTAACCATCAGAAATCAATCTGTGTAAATTCCTTAATTTTTTTAATCCCCAAGCGCTTAGAAAAATGTAGAAAGTGCCTCGCTGCCCGCCCCCCCCCCCACCCCAGGCCACTACACACACAGTACACACAAACAGTACACACAAACATTGAGAACAGGAGGATTTTAGCTTATTCCTACAAGAAATTACGATTCCTAAGTTTATAACAAAACAGTGTGAATTTTAGAAAAAAAAAGTGTATTTTTTTTATTCCTTAACAGTACTGTTGTAAACTATACAAATGAAGAGAGAGTATTACGTTTTATTAGGTTTCTCATTTAATTTGTTTAGTCCAGGCTCTCAGCTGCACAAACAACCTGAATACTATCTAGCCTACACCACACATTAGTTTTTACTCAGTTCGTTTAGCAGAGTGTCACGTTTTCCACACCACTTCCGGTCCAGTTCCAGGTTTTGAGTTATCCCACCGCGGGCGACCATCGCTCTTAGCGGCGTATTACCACAGCGATCTACCTTTACGTCCTGGAATCAACAATACTATCAAGGCTAAGAAGTTGCACGGGATAACTGGATTCTTGTAAGTAACATTGTGATTGAAATTGTGTATGAATAGCTAGCTGTATGCCTTGTTTATTTTGTGTATGCAACGTAATGGTCAGTGTTTGTTTATGCACACGTGAGGATTTTAGGCCTAACCCGACGGCCACATGGTAAATAAAGTATGGCCGGCCACAAATTTTCTCCTGTCATCCTATATTTCAGCCTACAACTTGATACTAGCTACAAATTGTTCTTTTCTTATTACTTAATTACACTCCTTGTATTTTTAAGCTAAGACCTTGATAAGGGGTTCGCAAAGTTAATCATTTAGTTTTCAAGCGTGTGCGTGAGCGTATTCGCGGTCGCCGCGGTCGTACGTTTTTTCAAAGATCGCGGTCAAAAGTTTTTATCTGAATGTTGCTCCAAACGCAAAAATTCATATTTTCGCCAATTTTTGACCGATTTTAGCATTCCAATACACCATTTTAACCGGCTTGAAACGAGCTTTTCAATGGAACCAATTTTAAGCCAGTAGCTCAAATCAGCAGGGAACTATTTGCAAAAAAGTAAATATTTGCAAAAAATTGTTTAATTTTTTTATGTTTTAAGGCTGACTGCAATGCACTCTTCAAGCTTTGAGCATCGCACGCCAAGAAATGTGGCCAGTTAAACAAAAAAATAAATTTGCATTTCAACCTTTCCTGTAAACTAAATATATATTTTTTTTTTGCCTAAATTACGATTTTATACGCTGGTACCCAGGTAGTGATGAAGACTTTGGAACCACTTCCACAGCGGCTCCAAGCGCGTCCACCATCGATCTGTATACGTTGGTTGTACTATTTCCGTTGGTGTAAAGGGTAAATTAAGGTCGCTGTTTCTCGAAAATAAGGTCAGTTTTTTCCAAATTTACCTAACCTAACCTAACCTAAACTAACCACATAAGACCAGAAACCGCAATCAAAATCTTAAACCTTTCTAAACTTCACGCGCCGGAATCTAAATAGGCCAGCCATCTTGCTCGGAGCTTCTGCGGTAGTGGACCCCAGTGGCACATCCTTGGGAGGGAAGGAAGGAGGGGGAGTTGGGAGGGGGGGGGGAAGAGGCCCACAACACCCTTAATTAAAGAGTCAAATGTGGTAAAAACAGCCTAGCCAAATGTATTTATTGTAGTTGAAAAATTATCACAAATGGTTTTATAGGCCTAGTCCTTTCTTAGGCACAAAAATTGCTGAAAATAAGTTGTTTTACAGACCTCCCATGTACTTAATGATCACGGTTCCCTTAGCAGAATTCTCAGTTATGCATGCCAATCTGCCCCCCTCCCCCCATCCAAATATAAAAACTCCTTGGACAGGAGAAATTTTGCTAGCAGTTTATGCTAGCCTGTGTCTTTCTTGTAAACTGGATTGTTTTTAGGGCTGGAATGGAAGTTGCAACCATGTAATTGCTTTCACATTATTAAATTACTGAAACTTGATAAACCGGCCACCGGCGATAACAGTTATTGTAAAAGGACATTATTTTAAAAGCACGCACACACGAATCACCACTTGTATTCACAATACAGAATTTAGTCGTAAATTTTCGAGGAGAGTACGTTCCTCTTCTTCAGAAGTCGGAAAAACTATTTGAAAAACTTTACTAATGTCGAGCATCAATCAGAATTCTAGTTTCGCTCCAGTCCATATAAATTTTGTTCTGATCTTTGTTTAGTCCGGAGTTGTCTGAACGTTGTGCAAATTCCAGCGCTCGTCCAGTTTGGCCATCAGATCCGGGCGCACGAATCCTTATGCTAAGCTGAAGCAAGGGCCAGTGAGATTCGTAAGTGGTATTCAGCGATGAGAGAATCTTTTCATTGCAAGGGACTCCCGTGCACTTAAGTCACTTGCAATGAAAAAATTCTCTTGTCGCCGAGTACCACTTATGAACCTCACAGGCCCATCATTCGACTTAGTAGAGGGCTTCATGCGCC
>JAHWFP010115705.1:14805-41466 GCA_023313725.1 Lithobius niger | reverse complement strand
CTGATAGCTTACATATTGTCTTTTTCTTGTTTTTGTTCCTTTAGAGCATTAACTTTTTTTTTAAGGAGTTACATCCATCCGTCTTTTATACGCTTAAGCAGTTTTTAAATAGTAATATCAGTGCTTTTTTCTTGGAGATATTTCAGGTAAATCAAATAACTGGAGTTTTGATATGTGATAATCGCATATAAGTCACATCGTAAATCAGTCACAATAAAACAGCGTGAAAAAGCCTTGGTCCTTGTTAAAGGTACATGTACATTCCTCCCAACGCCATTTTTTTCAATTACCACATCACGTACGGCCCCAAAGTTCTATTTATTTACCGTTAGTCAATCCCTTGCTAAAAATCCGTTTTAAAATGTAGCGGCTACGAGATTTTCTGTTGAATATTGAGAAATAATTTAATAGCATCCTGCGGTTATACTATCCTTTGCGTGCTTACAATAACCATGATGTTTCATATGTGTGTGTGTGCATGTACTAATTTTTAATCGTTTGCTGATAATTACCATGAGATCAAAAATCTAAAAGACTAATGCGGTAAAAATTAAAATTATTTATGCCAATAGATCACCGAAGAAAAATCATAAGATACCAGACTAAATAATTATAAAATTTGATGTTAAAATACGAAAATCTTTCCGGCTATTGAACAGATACAATTTTTGTGTTCATGCTGTTTTGTCTGCTATCTTAGTTGGCCTTGTATAACTGCGCCGAGTCTCGCGAAACGGTCCGATGGCAACATGCGCAGATGGCGATCTGGGTGTGGCTGTTATAAGGCAGGCGGAATGTACCTTTAATAGTAATACTATCGTCATAAAGCTATAAATAATAGTAAGTTATAAAAGATGTATTATAGTAGGAAGCATGTTTCATAAATTGTTTTATTTTGCCACGAGACAGTCATACCATCCATACTTTTATTACATGCTGTGGTGGAACTTACATGAATGCTGTTGATCCTGCTATCAAGCTCCAACAGAAAATTGTTTGAGTAATGACTTTTAAAAAGCAACTTGATCATTCATTCCAATCCTGCCAATCCGCTATTTGTATGTTTACTGAGTTTTAATTGACTTCCGCAAAATCAATAAGCATTCTGCAACTCGTTTAGTAATCAATGACCACACGAGGAGTGAATCTAATAGCTTCGTCATTCAACCTCAAGTTAATAAACAAACACTGCGTAAGTGCAGCAACTTCCTCGGCAGCAGTTTGTTAAATTAGTTACATTAATTATTTCCAGAAATGCCTGTCTAGGTGACCAGTGGAAATCAGCACTGTGTCCTTTGAAAAACTGTTTAAAATTTTAAGTAAAGAAAATTTGCAGTAGTTTTTGTAACGTTTTTTCCCTTGTACTATGTATTATGTGTCAATTTGCATCGTCTTTCATCGCAGTTCTCGATTTATGTTTGTGTTGCTTATTTTTGTCTTAATGTTTTGACATTTCTTTGCTTTAAAGTTAACGTCTGTTTTGCATAAGTTTGATTACTTTTTTGGTAGGGCAGCCAACACGCCACAAGCGAGCAAACCCATTCACTCTATTCACTTACTGTAATCGGTTCACTGGTTCGATATCGAGATGAAAGTAAAAGCTCCCCAACAAGAAGAAGAACAAGAACAAGAATATTGTAGGCACATTAAAATATCGTTCCAATAATCCTAGACCTTCGTCATACCTACGTCATTAGCTATAAAAGTTGAAAATCGGTTCATTGGTTCGATCTCCAGGTAAGGGAAAAGAACCACCGCTGCCACAACGACGACGACAACGACGACAACGTCAATTCTGGGAGAAACAATAGGGTTTCAAAGTTTGACGTTTGAACATGGAAGTTCGTCCTGAGGCTTACAAAAGGAGTGGTCCTTGATAGTCAGTACAGATGGAACTTATAAAATCGCTAGAGGTCATGAATTAAGTTTACGGGCACATTTCACGGGACAATTTTCCGGCACGCTTCCCGACGACTTGTCAGATTGATCGACCACTCATGTCTGCCTCCTGTTTGCATGCAGGTAGAATGGGAAAGCGCATTTGCAATGCGGGCACGAGGAGGGGGGAAGTGATTGTTCGGCCCGACGACTTGTCACATTGAACCTTTAGTGAGTTGATCGACCACTCATGCCTGCCTCCTGTTTCCATGCAGGTAGAGTGGGAGAGTGCATTTTCAATGCGGGTGCGAGGAGGGGAGAAGTGGTTTTCCTTTTAGCCGGCCTCCGAGATTATTATAAAGATTAGTGAGTGAGCATCAGTCAAAGGTCAAATTGGGTTAGTGTGTGTGCCATTGGGTCAATGAGTTAATTCGGGTCAGTGGATCAAGTTGGGTCAGTAGGTAAGATTTTGTCAAAGGGGCAAATGGATAAGTCGATCTGTGGGTCATGTTTGGTCAAAATGGATCACTGGGTCTTGGGTCAAAAAATAAAGCGTGTCGGGGTAGTTAAAACAATACTCGTTCCTTACTCTTGCAATGTGCTGGTGCATTAACAATGACAAATTGAGCCCACGTCAACTGTTGAGTTGATGCCTTAACTGAGAATACAGTACTCAAGATTATGGACAAGGTGGACTGATGGTGAGGCTGCCTGTCTCCTTTCCCAGAGGCCGGGGTTCGTGCCTGACCTCAGCCATCCCAGGAATTTTCGTGAAGAGAAGGGCCCTGTGAAGCCTCATGCTCCTGTCAACCAAGGGCGGATCCAGAATGAAGTCTTGGAGAGGGGCCGCAAGGTGATTTTGCTGCGTTTTCATGTATTTTTTGGCTAATTTAACAGCGTGTTTTCAACAATTTGGCCGTTTTTTTCGAATTTATTTGCCTTGGAGGGGCCGCTCCCTCGGATCTGACCATGGTGTCAACTGTGGCATATAAAAGGTCCTAGCAAAATTGACCGTCATTTTCTGGTGCCATGCATTCTGCTGGGAGCGAGTCCAACCGCCAAATACTCAAGGTTTGTAAAGAAAATGGCGGAGGTAAGACGATCTGACAGTCAGTTTTTTTTTTCGTAATTCTTTCACTCTAAACCAGATTTTCTTTCTCTACATGCCACATTCAAGGTATATTTAAAAGAGTAACAGCAAACATCATACACGAAAAGTAGCAGATTCGACAAGCCTTTATTATTTACGCACACTTCATTGAAATGAGCTGACCGGGACTCGAATAACCGAAACCCAGATAAAAACTCAGATACTCCTATCACCCTTAGCTAACCTGAGCTATTTAGTGTATTTAAATTAAATTTAAAAAATACTTGTTAGAATGTTATAAAGTAAATACACATAAAAACTCACATATACATAATTACTCTTATGGTAATTAATGAAATTAAGCATTATTGAAATGAAGAATTGTATTTACTTATCTATTTAAATGTAAATTAAAATAAATAGGCACCAAAAAAAATACAAGTTGTATTTTTAGCTACAGCTGGGTAAATAATTTAAAAAAAAAACTTAACCCCAACATCAGTTCACTCGAACAAATACCCATTTATTTTCTAGTTCAAGATGCAACAGTAAGTTATGATATCGACAAGGAAATCAATGACAAATTACATCGTAAATGCACAACCACACGCTTCCCAGCTATTTGTTCCTTCAAAATAGTACTTTTCCTGTGGTAGTGAACAAGGTTAGCGCCAAATTTGATTAAAATAATAACAAAAGGTTAGTAAAATAATAACAATTTCAACTGAAACAACTGCAAAACCAATCGGATAGAACTTCTAAAGAATGTTCTTTTCCGGCTGCTCTTTACTAAAGGACCTCAAGTCCAATTAGTAAATTCTTTATCATACGAAAACCCCATAACGTTCACCATACTACAGCCAAAAAGGCTGCCACCAAGTTTTCCATCTTAACACTGATCGTTCAAACTTAGCTGTCAATCACCAATGTGTCAGTTAAGGTTGAGTCATCAGGGTTGGCACAGAAAACTTGGCAGTAGCCATTTTGGATCTGATGTTACAACTTGACATGGCAATCACTTGATACGTCCCTTCACTTTTATGAGGTTTTTGTACGATATTGCCCGTTTTGGTTGTTTGAGGGTTTTGCTTTGATGAATATATAGATTATGAGTTTCTTAGGAAAATACAGTTGTAAATTGTTTCTTGAACAGCCTAAAGAAATCTTAACTTTGGTATAATCAATGGTTGTTAATGAATCATATTTCCGATAAAGTGGTTGGTTGGTTGGTTTTATTACAGACTGGGACAGCCCCAGTGATTTTAAGGCCGAGAATTAACAACCAAAAATAAATACAATCTGCAAAAGGAGCAACAAACCACACAAAAATAAAACCCACCCACAAGCCATAGAGCCCACAATCGGCACACCAAGTTGACGGATACTAGATCATATTCAAGGAGCGTTGTGGGGATTTCAACGCCAGGCTGGCGGAAGAGGGAGAGGGAGATTGATAATATAGGTTACAATGGGCAAATTTGGAAAATGAAAGTAGGAAGGCATTTACCTGGGGAAGGGGAAAGAGCAGGTCTGCAGTGGAGTTTGTTTTTTTAAATGAGTATAGGAGGGATGGGTGAGAAACAATGGAGGTGGATGTTGAGGAGAGATCAGGACAAATTCTGACCATTGTCTGATCTGGTGTGAATGGAGGGCGAAAAGCGGAGGGAGGGAGGGGAAGAATTGATGGGGACTGGCATGGAGAGGGAGGGGGAATCAAAGGGGAGGGAGGAAGTGGGAGCTGAAGAACCTGGAGATGCTAGAAAATTATGAGAAGGAAGTGTAAGAGGGGGTGAAGAACTGGGAGAAAGAGGTGCTGAAGGTGGCTAATAGGACTGTGGGGTGGAAAGAAGAGTGGTGGGACCATGGGGTGAGGGAGGCTATCATGGAGATAGAAAAGAGGCTTTAGGAAATGGCAAAGAAGAGTTGGAAAGGGGAGTGATGGAGGGAGTATGTGAGGACAAAGAATGAGGCGGGGGAATTGGTGGCTAGGAAAATTAATGTGTTTAACCAGTAACTGGCAAAGAGGTGACGAAGGAAGGAAGGGAAGTGGGTACAAAGTTCTGGAGATTTGTAAAGGAGAAGAACAGGGAGAGAAGTGAGCAAAGCTGTTATTGTCCTGGAACGAGAGGAGAATTAGGGAAGTTGTGATTGAAGCACTGAAAGACCTGTGTGGTGTGGAGGAGAAGAGGGTGGCAACTGAGGAAGGGACTGCTGAGAGATATTTTTACGGGACCGTAACGATGACGCTCATTACTGTGGAACAATGTATCAAAATTACCTCTTAAGAGAGTGAAAATGTCAAACTCGAATGGTGATCGTGTTCACAACCAAGCATGTAATCAGAAAAAAAGTCTTATCTTTGAAGAGCAGGCGAAAATTTGCCAGATAGGGAACTATCTTTGGTGTGGAAATCAGCGAACAACGGAGAATTTTCACTCTCAGACGTAATTTATTATGGGGGTTTGGTGGGTGCTTTATTTTGCTTGTATGGGGAAAGCTACTGGGGAAAATGGATTGGTTGGGAGTTGGGTGCTGATTACGGGGTAGGAGCCAAGGGCACAAGAAGGTTGATTAGGGAAACGAACAAGATTATGACAGAGGGAAGGCTCATTATGTGATTAAGGGGTAGGGAAAGGATAGGTGGAAAAATAAGAACTTTAGGCCCATGGCTATCAATCGTTAATGCGGTGTATAAAGTCTTCATAAGAGTGGTGGTGAGATTTGTCGTGAGTGGGGACTTGGGGAGGTGCAAAGCGGTTCAGAAAGGGGAGGTCGAGGTGGCAAGACTATGACTTTGTCTTCCCAGGTCATTAAAGTTGAGGAAGGAGAGGAGCTTATGGGTGGCTTTACTTGGTATTGACTACGTCAAGACGGAGTGAGGTGAGAACTTTGGAAACTAGGGGTTGAGAAGGTGTTTGTGGATCTGATTAAGAGGGTGTAGGAGGGAGGTAATTATGTTGCAACGTGGGGTCGAGGGTTGTTCAGTCGGACTGGCTGAAGTGGGGGGGGGGGATTGAGGCTTAATGGCGCGTCGACAACTTGGTCATTAGCGCCAACCTCAGTCACAGTGCAATGGTCCGGGTTGCCACTGCACCACATTGGCTGAAGTGTAAGAAGAGGCTGAGGCAAGGGTGTCGTTTGTCACTGCTGGTCTTTGTAGTGTATCTTAGGGGGTTGGGGAAAAAAAGGTTGGTGGAATCGCGAAGATGGTTTAAGTGAAGAAAGGGGAAAGAGGAGGGTTTTTGCACGCTGGTGCTGACAGACACCGATAACATTGGGCTGCTTAGGGGGCTGGAGCCCCTGGAGTGGATGCTTGGGGAGTGTGCAGAAGGGGTCTGGAGATGAAGGTGGGAGAGGAGGGCATTTGGGGAGAAATTACGTTTTGGTTTTTGGGGAGAGGGAGGATCGCTGGTGGGAAGGGGAGGAGGCAATTATGTTAGGGGGAATGTGGGTAAAGAGGGTAAAGGAATATGATTAATAAGAATGAATAAGAATGTGAGGGGGAAAAAAGGAAGGGTCAAGGGGATGATTAAGAAGCTAGTGATGTGGGGACACAATACATACAAGATTGTGAGAATTCTTTGGAAAGGGCGGCAGTTCCGGGGGATGATGTTTGCTGGGGGGGGGGGGTCTGGTGCATGGCTGGCAAGTGTGGAAGCAGTTGGAGAGGTTACAGGAAGAACTGAGAAGATGGATATTAGGAGCAAATCGGTACACTGCTGGGGAAGTGGGGAAATTGGGTGGTCATTCTTCGAAGCGAGGAAAGTTGCTGCAAAGCTTGGGTTTAACAGGAGCGTGCGGGGGCTGGAACAGGGGGTGATTGTGAGGAAGCTGTATGAATGTTATGCATTGGGGCAACACACAATGAACGGATAGAACAAAGAGGCTGGTGGAGAAGTATGTGAGGGTGGGGAGGACTGGGGGATGGAGGAGAGGCATTAAGGGAGGAGAGGCGGAAAGATGGAGGAAGGAACTGGGTAGAACGACTTCCGCAAAAGAAATGCATCGAACTTGGGTTGCAGCAAAATATTGTTGCAAAGAATCGGTATAAAACTTGTAAGCACCATTTCAGAATTCTTAACATCATGAATTCTTAAAATCAACACGCCGTATTGTAATATGTCCTGCCAAACGACATAAGAAAAGATGGAGGGTGAGGGAGTATGTGGTGCAACAGCAAGGTGGTTCAACAGGCTGCCTTCAATTCGCAACGTTGTTATTGAACTAGCTTACCTGATCTGTTAATGGAATTTGCCATCGAATCTTTTGAAAGCGGATGAGTGATTAAGATGCAAAGCACAATCACTACGCAGTATCTGTCAATTAAACTACGCAGTATCTTGTAACCATTAAACTGCGCAGTCACCATTTTGAGTTAAAAAGTAGTGAAACAAACACATTATGTCTTTCAGGTTAGGCCATTAAAAAAAGAAAAGTTGGTTCTCAGGCCCCACCCGCATCAATTTTTTGACTGGAAATAAAAATATAAAATTACCATTCTTGTCGTTGAATAATTTTATGTACACGTGGTAAGCAGAATTATGAGGCAGTGTTCTTTATTTTACACTAAGTAAAACATAATTCTTAAAAATGCAAGAAAAAATAGAGCCGAAAAATAAAACATAAAATTTTGCCCGCACAGATTTCTCAAGAAAAAAGGGTCGAGAAGCAACTTTCTTTTTTAAGTGGCCTTAAACAGAGAAAAAAAAAAAAGTATGTGGGATGACCAAAAACCTTGAGGCCTATACAAGTAGGAATTAATTAGGTGAACAATGCCATTAAGTGCTAAAAAAATTGCTTGCTTGCTTAAGTGCACGCGAGTTCAAAAATCACGTTTAGTCCCCCAGATTGAACCAGTTATCAAGAGAAAAAAAAATTTAAACATGGCCCAACTACAAAAACTACAACTATAGCATGCAATTCACGAAAGCACAAGTTCACAATCTTACAGATCTAAGATCTACATACTCCATTTAAAATTAAAAAGTTCAGATCCTTACAGTCACAAGGACGTAAGGTGGACTTGTGCTTTCTAGACTTGCATGCTACATATAATTTTAGTTTGGGTGTTTTGACCAAGTTTTAATTTTTATTTTCTCACTTGACAGTCCCAAATGCTTGCTAATCGCTCAGACTCAACGTATCAGCCACGCTAAAGTTTTCCAAATTTGAAGTTAATGATTGGTTTCATCGCCTCGAACGGTTTCCATAACGCACACGTTTGTAAAGAAAGGGCATCATCCAGACAGACAGCAACATACCTATCGACCTGTAGGCCCAAGGTCAAGGTGGCCTGCAAGAGCACACACAACGCCACCACACCAACGCGCCGCCACATTATGTGTTCTCCACCGAACAAGCAACCATGCCACAGCCACCCAAATAACACACTATCCTCCATGTCGTGTAGTTCCGACACAATTCCAGCAGCACGACTGGTGCCCCTGCTCGAGTAATCAATTCAAGTAACAAATCTGTATAAAATTTTGCACACCAGGTGCCAAAGTGTATGCCGACACGCATGCCCGGTCTAAATCTCAGCCACCATTACCTAGGCATGGTGCTTGGTTCATTTGCCCCCCCCCCCCCTCCTCCATGCATACCAGGTGCTGAGGGCAACGAACAGCACACCTGCTGCCTCACAATTCCAAAAATTGTGGCTTATATAGCATGCATGGTGCCTCATAATTCCGAAAATTGTGGCTTATTGACACCAAAAAAAAAAAGAAAATCCAAAAAACTAAATCATTCTCAGCAAACCAGAGCTCTACTACCATACCGCGCCAGCATTAAGAAAAATTGTGGTGATGGGAAATGATGCGAGATAGCAGATGAGATGTATAATTTGCATATATTATCATTTATTTTAATGATATTATAACGTATTACAAAGTGCCATAGGTGAGGAAGGGATCCCAATTTGTAGCACCATTGAACCACGATGGAGGAAAAAAATGTTTCAACACTCACTCTCGTATCCGCTGGAAACAATCCTTCCACAAATTTTCGATGGTCTACAAAGTCAACTATCTTCATCAGCATTTTCAAAACACTTAAATTGTCCTGGTTAAGTGTTTTGAAACTCCTGATGAAGATAGTTGAATTTGTACACGATTAAAAATTCGCAGAAAGATTGCGTTTCTGGAAGTTATGAGATTGAGTGCTGAAACTATTCCTGAAATACCGAGTTGAAGATAAACCCTCATAGAAGCAATTCCGTTCGTAATTTCAAGAAAAAAATGTTTCATGATAGTTCGGTCATATAATAGTTAGTTCAGTCGAGGGAATCGAATCGGCATTCACTTGGTTTGGAGAAGAGGGTGCTCATTACAGAGCTGTTGCAGCTCGCTTAGCTTGGGGTCAATGGGGCCCTCTCATAAAGGTTGCGGTGCACGTACGGTCTTACTTATTTCTCAATCTTGTAGCATTATACGTTTGTGTACTTAGGAACTCGGAAGGTTATAACGGATAACCTAGTGCACCAAAAAATGATTCTTTACACAGGAGGTTCCGTTACAGAATGTAAAAACCTAACAAATAAAACGGAACTACAGTATAACAGTAGACGATGCTTTACATAAAATCAACCTTACATAGAAAATAAAGGTCTACATCCCTTAGTGGAACAGAATGGGTTTTTTTTTTGAAACATGTGGTTTATTGCTATAATTCAATGTTCCACACACGTACAAATAAATATCGTACATCGCAATACACAGCTGTTATACAAAACTACATTATTTGACTACCGTACACAGTACAAGCCTGCACACTGACACAGGACACTCAATAAACATTTTGTAAAAAAATAGCTTCAACTTTCATGATTTGTTGAGTACCATGATCCTGTACATTTCAACACATGCCTAGCACATCTGATTGTCCGAAATATGACTACGAATGTTAGGACAAGTGATATTTTACTGTGGTCTTCAGTCTATTTACAGTAAAGAGATTCCTTTAAAATTGCCCAAGTTTGAATTGTGCATCTTCTTTTTGACAAGCCCCTGAAGTCTGTTGTTTGAAAAGGTCTACAAAGTTTTATCTATTCTACAATGGCACAGTCATGGTTGGAATAAAATGAAAGTACCAACAGAATAATTTGTCATTCGATTTTGTCACTAAAGCATGCTACTCAAAATGGCTGGCTAATGAATTCCCAATGGTGACAATCTCAAATAAACAGCTATATTTTGTTCTTGGCAAAGGATTCTTTCCTGTTCAGAAACGGTGAGACGGCTTGTTTAACAACTTATATTTTTAGATTTTTTTTTTCCGACAGATGGTGAAAGTTAACAACCTTTTGCCCTTGACATACGTGTGGTGCAGTAGGCATACTGGCACACAGTTAAACTAGGCCACATGAAAATAGGTAAATACCAAACAACATATAAAGCTGTATTTCGCATCAACAAATTATTTTGACCTTAAAAAAACCGAATTAATAAAATAAAGGACATAGCTAACGTCCGCACAAGTTAAAACATCTCTTCATACTAATGAAAAGTTAAGAATCATTGTAAACAAATCTCTCTTCAGAACAAGTAGTCACGCATGCCAAACATGCCCAGGTTATTTCAATCATCTCATAACTTAATGGAAGTAAGCCTAACAAATTAGCCCTCTCTATAGCACCCAAGAAGATCTATGCAAAAATGTAAAATTTCCTACCGACTAAATAAATTGTAAAGTAGTAACAAGAAATAAATGCTTTCCAACTGAACCAACAATATAACTTCGCTTTTAATAAATTAAATAGTACAAATAAAAAACAATCACACTCCCGACGACAAAACCACCTCGAGACATAATTCTGTACACTTTCTGCCAATAAATTCAAATGTGACAACAGCACCTTTATATTTGTTAGATTATTCGTTTTCGGAAAATCAGTCAGATTTGGATGCATCAACATTTCAACCTTTTGTTTGCTGGATTATGATGGGAACTGCAATACGTAAACAAACAAAAAGAAACAATGTTAAATATATTGTAACATCCTAAATTAACTGTATTAAATGTCAGATTAAATAACCTCACAGAACAGTCTGATTGTTCTACGGTCAAAGGTGACTTGCAAATAGCTCTAGTGGGATCAGTACCAATTCGGAACTGAAGGACTCCGTACAGTGGCACAACTTACGTCAGTGTGGTCCCTGGTGCAAGAAATTATAGCGGACCCCCCCCCCCTCCTCTCCCGCACCGCCTCATGCCACAACACATAAGAAAATATATATATATTTTTTTTATATGTGATATATTATGTACTAGCTAGTAACTCGTCTAAGTACGACATAAATAGTGTCAAGTCCTCTGCCCCACCCCCCACCCCGTCTCATTAATGTGACGTGCCTGGTTTGAAAGTCCGGGCCCAGAACCCAACACGGTGTTCGGGGACAAGCGTGGACTTAATAATTGTAACTTGTAAGTTTTGGAAAACGATCGTTCTGCAGTTGATACCAACCACGGGAACAAGTAAGGAAAAAGAACAAGCCATGCAAACGTCTGCATTGATGTTTTCATATACTGATAGGCGGAGAAATAAAGGAAAGGATGGGGCAACCCGTGGATACAAGCAATAATAACTGAGATGTAAATCAACAATAAAGCTGTGAAATTAATTATTTATTTCAAAGATAAAGTCAGTTTACTTTATCTTCATTTACTTTCATTATCTACTGCCGTCCCCAGATGCTACGACGGGTATTTCTCTATTATTTATCTCGATTATTTTTCTCTACCTCTTCCCGTTTCTCTCGTCTTCTCTCTCTCTCTCGTGCCCGTCTGTCTAGTCTCTATCTCTCTCGTTCTTGCTTTATTCCTTTTTTTTTATTATTTGTGTGTGGGCCTTCCCTTTGTCCTTCAGCGTGGTCAAGGGCAGAGCCCCGGAAGCTTTTGATTTGTGGTAATTTTTTGGCCATTTTATGCAAGCTGCCAGCACAATTGTAAACTTTTTAATTCATTTGATTCAGTGGCACAAAAAAAGTTATTTATGCATGCTGGACGATTATTAATATTAAACAGCATGGTGGCGCTCAAAACTTCCAGGTTTTCCAGGCCTATACTGACAATTTTCCCTGATGTTTTTTTCGGTCGAAAGAAGATGATGTACATGACCGCACTAGAATTTTTTTTTTTCACATTTCACTCAAATCGCAATAATTACATCGTATGGCTTTTGCTAATCAAAACTTGCACTGCCGTAACTGGTACTGGTGAAGAATAGGAATGATGAAAACTGAACAAAACTAGAATCGCACTTAACACGTCATAATAACCCATATTATCTAGGCCTAAAGAGTTTTTACTTTATCAGTGAAACAAAAAGAACATGATAGTTTTAACTGAAATAAAGTGAAGGTTTTAGAAGTAAAAAGTGAAATACGAATTAGATTACTTTTTCAGAGGAAGTAGACTTTCCGGTAAATGTTGAAATTCCCTGAGTCTCAGTATTGATTATCAAATTCCCTGATTTTTCCCAGACATTTCCAGACTCGATAAATTCCCTGAATTTTCCCGGTTTTCCGGGTAGAACGCCACCCTGAACAGTCATAGGAAAACATAATTGTCGATTTCACTTCTATAGGGAAATCATTATGTAGAGTAACGTCAGAAGTATGCATCACCCCAACAACGCAAGAAGCCTTGTTCGGAACAGTTTGGGGTAAAAAACTCCGAAAAAAATTTGGCCCTAATTCTGTTGGCTCCAGTAATGATCATCCCCTACGGGGAACCAAGAGGGGAAAACCAGGACACTAAAAAATATGCCTCATCTGTGTCTGATCCACTTGCAAAGCTTTCGCCCCGGCCGTTGAGCCATCTGCCTCCCCCGGTGGATTTCTTCCTGCTTACGGATGATGTTTCCGGGCTCGCTCGTCAATCTCCACCGTGCACCCTTCGCTCGCATCATTGAGAAGATTCAGCTCGTGCCTACTTTTCTCACAAATGCCGTCTTCACGCTTAGGAAACATTTCTTAGGAGACTAAATACAAGAAACGCCACAAAAAGTTCAAAAAGAAGAAAACGAAGAATCACTCTTCCAAACATTGCCCAAAAAAACAAGAAAGATTCTCCCTCCTCTAAGCATGCTTCGGACTTTCAGTCGACTCCCCTTCACTGCTTGCTATGGATGCCCAGGTCCATTCGCTTCAAGTGACCTCTTCGCGTTGCTTTTCTCTCCCGCCCAAGCCGGTCTTGGCCACAGCACTCCTGATGGACAGAGCCACCGTTTCTCACTCTTCTCCCGCCAGTCAGCGCAAATCACGCTTGAAGACATGCTTTACGAAATACCTCAAGCCGCCTTACAAGACTGAGTGGCTCCAGCTCTTCCTCAGACTCCGTTACATTGTTGGTTTCTTCGCCTTCAAGAATTCCTTCATCTGCCAGAGACCCCTCGCTTCTCCCTTTGTTTCCGCAAGTGGAAGTCTCCTCTACGCAACCCTTGGATCTTCCCCTGGTCCTCAAGCGAACCTCTGCCGTTGAATTTCTTCCTGCGTATAGATGTGTCCAAGCTCGCTCGTCGCTCTCCAAACGGCACCCTTCGCTCACTTTGTTAAGAAGATTCTGCTCGTGCCTACTTTTCTCAAAAGTGCTATCTTTTCACGTGTAGGAAAGGAGTGATCTCCACCCATTTCTCCGAGACTAAATACAAGAATCGCCAAAAAAGTCCAAAAAAGTAAAGAAAAACAAGAATCAAACATTGCCCACGGAAACAAAAGAAAGAGTCTTCTTCCTCTAAGCATGCTTCGAACTTTCAATCGACTATACTTCGCTCCCTGCTAAGTATGCCCATGTCCCTTCGCGTTGACTCCTCTCTTCCGCTCAAGCCGGTTTCGGCCGCAGCACCAATGATGGCTAGAGCCGCCATTTCTCATACTTCTCCCGCCAGTCAGCGCAAATCTCGCTTGAAGACATGCTCAATGAAGTTCCTCAAGCCAGTTTACAAGACTGAGTGTCTCCAGCTCTTTTTCAGACTAGGTTACCTTGTTGGTTCCTTTGCCTTCAAGAATCCCTTCATCTGCTAGAGCCCGTTTGCTTCTCCCTTCGTTTCCGCATGTGGACTACCAAACATCAACCAAACTAACATTTTCAACTAAATTAATACCTCAAGCTAAATTCAACATCCCCCTTTATAAAACGCAAACTAGTCTCCTCTATGCAGCCCTTGCATCTGTGCGGATCCTCAAGCGAACGTCTGCCGTTGGATTTCTTCTAGCTTATGGATGACGCTTCCTGGCTCACTCATCGATCTCCACCTGACCCCCTTTGCTCCCTTCGTTGAGCCATCAGCCTCCACCGTTAGATTTTATTCTGTCTACGGATGAAATTTCTGGGTTCGCTTGTCGGTCTCCAGCCGGCCGTGTCTCGCCCTTCGCCGCACCGTCCCCCTTCGCTCCCTTCGTTGAGCCATCATTCTTCACTCCCTTCGGCGAAGCAGGCCCATTTCTCAGCCTTGTATTGTTCGCCCAGACTATACCCTTCGTCCCAACAGCACCTTTCATCTGAGCAGTTAGTGCCTCTTGGAACTAGGGCCTGGCAGACTCAATCCCCCCCTTTCGCAGACTTCTTTTACGGAATCAAGCTCTATCCCCAAGGATGAAAGAGATTCCTCCAGTTTGGGTCATGAAAAGTCTGACACCTTCGCAGATCCTGATGAAGAAGACTCCAGAAGCCCTTCTAAGAATCGACGACTCAGAACAGGCAAATGTTTTGCCGACCTGCCGACCATGCCAAGCAGGCTCCGCAAAGAAAGGCCTTCCCAGTGTTTACTCGTCGTCATTTCTCCGCTAAGACATGGAGGTCTTCTTAGAGGAAAAGGTGACCCCTTAGAACTTGACTGATCTGTCCGATCTCCTGCTAAACGATCGAACAGTTTTTACTTTGCAGTAGAAAAAGTGGGACTAATTCAAAGATGGGGCTTCGCGTGGCAGGGACCGGGGCAGAGGGTCCCAGCACCAAAGCGTGACCCCCGGAAAGAAGAAACTCGCCTTGTAGCAAGTCCCCTGCGAAGAAAGGGAAGAATGACAAACACTGATACTCAGGACTCCCCGTTTCGACTAAGAAGACTTCGGTTGGTGGCCACTTACATTCCGGAGGCACCAGGAGACATACCACTGGAAACCAGGACCCAACCGCATCAAGATAGGATTTGGATGTCCCCAACTTTTTCAACATTAGATGCCCTGTGGTAGTGCGACGTCACCAACAATGCTTGCACAGTCACCACGTGATCTTTTATCACGGATTCATCCAACATTGGAAAAAGGGGTGCCCACACCAAGACCTCGACTGCTGCTGGAGTGTGGACTCAAGAGGACCGCAAGCTCCACATCAACATACTGGAGCTGCGAGAAATTTATATTGTCGAGCTTCACTTACAATACAGGGTCCTCAAACAGGATCAGCGTTGAAGTGCAGAAGGAGAAAGAACAACAGTAGTAGCCTCCTGCGGTAGCAAGGAAGTGTGGATTTAGTTTTATCGCTCACATTTCATTCACATCATAGTAAGATGAAAATGAAGGCTACAAAAGCAGTTAAGCAGAAGATTTTGTTAATTGCGTGACGCTTGTAGTTAATTTTGCAGCCGAAAACACTTATTTGCCCCCCCCCCCCTCAATAAAATTTGTTTCTATTGCCCAAAGGAAATATACATTACATGTTAATTTTTGCATTCCTTTCTGGAATGCGGTTTTTCCCTAGCGGCTTTTACGTTGTGAAGAGCCGCCAGCTTGGCAACCCAAGTGTGCATGCGCACCCCTCCAATAAGACTGCCCGTAGCAAAAATTAACCATCTTACTATTTCTCTTGATCTGTAAGGCGGTTGACTCAAGAGGGAAGGTAGGGCGGGTAAAGATAATGTGTAGTTCCTTTAGGCAATAGAAACAGATTTTTGCCGGCCCTGGCTAGGGGGGGAATGGCAAATAAGTATTTCTATGTACCGGTCGGAAATATAGATTGCCTGTTAATTTTTCCATTAACAGAGACCTAATCAGACCTGGTGGTGGGGGCCACTTGACGTGGTACCCTAGGGTTGCAAGCTGGCTCCCCAGGAGTCACAGACACCGGAAAAGTAAGAGAGATGGAGTAAAAAATCAAAATGATCTGAAGAAACACTTTTTGAATGATTTAGAAAGGCCTGGCACGGGATAAAAATGGGGGTCTTCTGCTTGGGTGAGTTCATTCAGTACCAAGCAGGTTAAACGAACGTGTGTCAGTTTACCTGTGATGATGCAGGTGATGGGGGCTTCCGTGTGACACCAGGGTGGGAAGACAGTGAGTTAATGAGTGTCGAGGCTTTTCATGTTGATTGATGGTTATCGAGGTGGTCTTGAAGGAATACAGGAATGAAAAATTGTACAAATGCCTCCAACCCATTGAAATGGAGTACGGAAGAGTGGGTTGAGAGGACGTGGGTTGAGAGGAAGTGGCAGGACGATGGATGGAGGAGTTGCATAAGTCTGAGACGGTTCAAAAGTGAAGAAGTTTTAGTGCAGTTATGAGAAAAACCAGGCTGATGGGTTCCGAAAGGTTCTGAAAAAACGAGACGTCCTACAAATAACGCCAACCCAGTGTAACAGAGTTCGAAAGGGTGGGTTGGAAGGCCAAGGATGACGGATATGAAGCGTGAAGGGGCGGTTGGCAGAGTCAGAGGACGGAAAATTACGAAAATAATGGCAGAAAGGATGACGGACAAGGGTGATGACGAGTGTGGGTTTCTTATGGTCTAGTTGTGAATGAGAATGAGTATGAGTATGCCTTAGCATAGAAAGAAGAGCAAGGCAGCTGCCGAGTCTTTACGTTGGAGATTTTTTTAAGCGACTGATGGGCAGGATCAAAGGCGTCCGCATTATCGAATTGCCAGAGCTGGCGTGCAATGCATGATGGTTAGTACATGTTGACGTTTGCTGCAACTCATGAACGAGGGATGGGGTCGTGTTCTGGCGGCAAGGTCGAGCCAGAGAGACAGATTGGCTGTGTTCCCGAAAGAGATGATGTTGAAGGAACCGAAGGCGTGGTCGTTGACGAAGACGCTGGTGGATGGGATGTTGCTGCAGCCGGGCACGAGGCTTTTGCTGCGTGTGAATCCTGGAAGCATGGTTTACGACACGAAAGAGACATCCGAGGTTTCTATGAGAAGACATGTGGCGGCTTTCGGGAGGATGGTCGAGCCTGCAAGGCTAACGTTAAATCGAAGTCAAGCGATTCTTTCCTGGAGAAGGGCGATCTCCTTGTTAGTTGACTCCAGAGATGAACGGGGGAGGAAAGTTCATTTGTGTGATGTTGGATGAAGGCAGAAAATGGGAGCAGATTCGATTTACGTTGAACCACTTTCGACTTTGAAAGATGGAGTCGTGCAAATCGATCATTGAAGATTGGATGCATTCAAGAAATCTGGTTGAAGTGGGAGGGTTGAGGGCCGCTGTCCAGACCATAAGTGGAACAGTGCCAACACTTTCGGGTCTCTGTGGTGCAGTTTCAGGTGGGACGGAAGATGGTGGAGCAGGGACCACAGGCATGGTTTGTGGCGCTGTTGTCGTTGGTGTTGTGGAAGGAGTCAAGGCAGTGATGGCTGGAACGACAGAAGTCGGTGGAACGGCCGAAGGTTGCAATACGACGTTAGTGGAGGCGGATGTAGAAGAGGTTGGCGCAGAGTTCTTAGTCAGAAGGCCTATAGTCTTCTTCCTTTTGTGTTGTGGTGGAGTAGGACTCGCTAGATTTTGTCGAAGATCCAGAGGATGAGACGAAGACGAGAGGTTTGGACACACGGAACTTGACAAAACTACGTTCGGAGTGTTCGAGAAAGGAATGGCAAGTTCCTTTTTCTTGTGTTCCTTATTGGTAGAGGATTCTGTTTGCTTCTTTTGGATGATGGCCCATTCCAAGCGTCTTATTTTGACACAGACTCTGTACGGTCGGTAAAAAAAATCACTAGTTTTGTGGATTTGGTAGGAGGGATGAGGATCGTATTGATGTTCTTGGAAATGATGGCTGCAGATGTGCAATGGTCAGGGTCTGAAGGGTTGGAGATTGTTTGATAAAGTGGCGAATGGTTGGGATGATAAACCTCCAAAGGCATGATGGATCCAAGGGAAGATCACGGAACGAGGTGAAGATGTTGCACAATGAACAAAAGAGCACCCGATGTGCAATGTTGACAAGGTGATGGTTTCCCGCCAGACAGCGTGAGACATTGTGGGATGGTGGAGGGTTTCCAAACTGAGAAGAGCCGCCGAGATAGTGAGGCGGGGAAGGTCTGTTGAGAGGGGGTTCGGGACAGTGTCCTCGTCAGTCGAAGAAGAACCGAAAGCAGGAGCAGGAAGAGTTGAGGTCGACGTTAGTGGAAACCATACAAGTGCATGGTGGGATCTTCGTGCCGTGGAAAGGCATTGCCAGAGTCGGACAGCCGGCTGGGCATAGTGGCTCACAGGTTCGTGGTGGAAGCCGAACGAGGAGCACCGAAAGATGGGAGTCGGAACTGAAGAGGCCGAAAGCTGTGCTGAAGAGGGCGGACGGAGCCATGCTGAGGATGGCAAAAAGGTGGTGACTGGTCTGAGGCCGTCCGATGTGAAAGCGTTGAGAACACCGAGGAGAGTTTCCTGTTCCTGATCGGCGCAGAGCCCAAAGAGGTAGGCTTGGATGGGACGAAAGACCGCCTTAAGAATGAACGCCGAGAGAGGAGTCCAAAGCGGTATGGAAATCCAGCTCAATCACAAACGGGAATTCCATAAGCGTTTGGTTGGACATGTCCTGGTTGTCGAGTGAAAGATCGTTCAGCTGTGACTGATGTGAGTCTTCTTTCGGATGGAAGGGCACCAAAAGACGGGATTTGGAACGGGTGACGTTGTACGCTTGCTGGACGAAGATCCGTGGCACCGATAGGAGATGACCGAAAGGTGGGAGCTTTGACGACAGCAAGGCGAGGTAGCCGTCGAAATTGTGAGTCAGTGAAAGAACTGATGTGGCGGCGATCCCAAGGTCTTGAACATAATGTGTGAAGAGGGTGGTCCGCCAGCAGAGAATTGATTCGAGGAGGTCGGTAGACACGACGGCGAAAGAGACGCTCCAAAGGTGGAGGTTGAGAACCTGGAGGAGTGCTGGCTGAAAGGCAGAGTGATCGTCGAATGCAGACTGCATCGAACATGGCACGGGTGCCCACGTTGGATAGAGTTGAGAGGTTACGAGCATGGGCATAATGGATGTGAACGCATGTCATGTGTTGCGACGAGAAGAGAATGATATGAAGGCGGCGAAGATGATCCAGAGCGGGCTGTGAGAGCGGTGAGAGGATCGGGCCGAATTTCGAAAGGGGTGCGGCAGGGGAGAGTGTTTTCGAAGCTTGGACCGTGGATGTGTTAGGCAAAGGATTTCCAAAGGGTGAATACTTTTCCATTGGTAGAAGTCGGTATAAAAAAAAATCAGGACATCATGTTGAGCCACATTTCAGGACATTTATTCAAATTAAAAATAAATTTCAAACTATTAATCTCAAGTATTAGCCTACTAGGCACTTGTTTTCATTTTCTTATCTGAAGGTTGGTACTCCAATTGGTTTACACGCAAACTAAGTATTTGCTTTTTCACATTTTCCAGCTTGCTACGAATTCAATTTCACACAATTTTTCAGTGCCAGTATTTATCATTATTTGGGCAACTTTTGCAGAGTTTAAGTTTTTTTTTAAGCGCTTCATTTAACTTCACACTTGCTTCGGACAGTAGCTTTCACATACTTTCAGTTCTGTATCATATGAGCTCTTCAGTTTGTAAGGATGCAATCTTCGAAGTAATGTCATATCTACGTTTCTTTAACATTCGCATATCTTCAAGTTCATTTTCTTGCTTCTCCCTTTCCCTTCTTCTAGCATTTTTTTTTCTGCTCTCTTATGTTCCTTGTAACTTTCATGTGATTTACATACAGCACTTAACAAGTCTTTGGTTATTGGAATTTTGGTAGGGCCACCATACAATTTAATCACCTCATTAACAAGTCTTAATGCTTTGATTGTGTCCTCACCAAGTGAAAGACGTTCACTTCTCAGCATCTTACTATTAACTGAGAATCCTCTCTCTGGTGCTGCATTTCTATGAGAAACAATTGAACAAGCTTTCACAAGTTTAATCAAGTTCAGGTATTTGCAATCTCCAGTTGCAGAATCCTTAATTTTGACACAGCATTCCAGTAACGTACAATGTCCACTTCAGTCTCCAGACTGGGTGCAATGTCTTCACAAGTGTAGGTCAGCCATTCCGTTTGAATGCTGTCACATGTAGTGATGGTCTTCGTAACCTTGATTAGATTTTGACTAAGACGACTCACTGCTATCTTCAGACTTGCGCTTGGCAGGACATACACTGCATGTCTTTCAAGATAGGATTTGTGATTGGAAGCTTTTTCTTCAAATATTCAGCAGCATGAATCATACATTCTCTCATACTAAAGCCATTTAAAAAAAAGAAGTTGTTTCTCAGGCATTGCCGCACCGCCTAAAAGCCGCCGCACGGACCTTTTTTTTTCATTTTACTTGCTATTTGCCGCAGCGCTTGCAACAAAATACGATTAAGAGGCACCGGACAAAAAAAAAACCATCACGAGCACCACACCAACAATAGGGATAAGAGTATATCATTATTACTCTTATTATTACTACTACCTATTATTACTCTTAGCAACAGCAATTATTGTTGTGAGTATGGCAAAAAAAAAATGTAAAAAAAACACCGCCCACCCGCATGTAAAAAAAATTTTTTTCGCCCGAGAAACAACTTTCTTTTTTTAAATGGCCGAAGAAGAATTGTTATCTTTTTTCCGTCTTGCAACTTGGCATTACTTAATTCCTTCCTAGTACCAATTCCGATATTTAGTTGCTTCAGTGGCATCCATCTGAACTATTGCAATCAATCTCTACAAGATGTCTTCCTTCTTACCAACATTTCCTGTATTCATGAGCTTCACCATAACATGCCGTACTAACTCATTCATCGTGTCGTACATCACATGGGTAAGGGGGGGGGGGCTTCCTGTTCAAATAGCTTCGAGTAAGTACTGAACACCGTTGCAAATGAAGCAATAAAGTTCAAATAGACAATAGTTTCAGGTGCACTTAGTGCTGCGCGAATCTTCTTGTATCTATCACAGTTGGTTAGTGTATTCTTATTTGGAAAACTTGGTACAGTTTTTAAGAAGTACTTTGTGAGTGCAACATATTGTTCCACAAGACAACTACAAACAGGCCCTAGAGTAAGCCACCTGCTACTCATATGACGAAGAATCACATGGTTTGATATTTCTTGCATCAGTTCTTCATTTTTGCATGTATCACAATATTCACGACGAGCCGCAAGTAATTTAAACCAATGATAAACATCAGTTGCAAATGTATCAACATCAAAATCAAGAACTTCTAAACCTTTACGAAGAGCACCATGCACCAGATGTAGTGTACTAGTACCAATGTCAATTAAATGTGGAATTCCATGTGCATGCAGTTCATTATTTAATAATTTCAACAATGACAAATTGACGTTTGGCCCATCAACAGAGCATTGTAATAACCTTCTCAAATTCTAAATTGTTGTCATTAATGAATCTAGTGTAGCTCCCTTTAGCTTTGTTGCTTCAGCATGGCCTAAGAAAACTATCAACATATGCTACCTTTATACAATCAAATTGCTAACCCTGCCCAGCAATGCCATGAAGCCAGAGCTGTAGGCATCTCTGTGTTCCAAAAAAATAAAAACTAAGTAAGTGTACTTACCAAATATAAGGAGAAGAATGATTACTACCACAACGGCCAAAATTAAGCGCATCTGGGAAAAAAAAAAAGTGTGACAATAGTGAGAAAACAGACACCATTTCTCTTGCACACATAAAATAATTTCAAGTCGTAACATACTTTCATCTCCCTCCACCACATATTCCTTTGCAGGCGACGAGACGTCAACCGGAAATATTCAGCATTGTTGTTTAAGTTTTCTGGAAAAAAAATAAAATTATTGCTCACAGGTTCACCTTTGTTGTCATTTCATAACGAATCATTCATCACAATTTCCACCAACCTAATTTTAATTTGAACAAAGATTCCACAGAAAGCCTACTGGCTTATGATGTTGAGTATTTCCTACTACCAATTTTTAAAGTCATAGGGTGCAATGAGAAGACAATACCATGTCAAGTCGTTTTTTGAATGTAAGAACTGAAAGAGATTTCACCACATCCGGTGGTGGCTTATTCCACGGGTTGAAGACTCCCGATGCAAATGACTCCTGTCGTATTGACGTCCGACATTGTTGTTTCACAACCTTAGCTCTGTGGTGTCAACACCATCAGTGACGAATAACCAAGATGTTCTCAACTGGGTTAGACGAGTTAACAGACTTGTACGCGAAGATTAGATGTTCGCAGCTAAGACAGAGTGGGAAGTCTGCGTCATCGTTAAGTGTTCACTGTATGAAAGGTTGGATAAACCAATGACCCCTTCGTGGCACGTCTCTGGAATCTTTCCACTTTGTCTTTGTTGAGCTCAAGCCCGATTCACTTGGTTGCAACTAATCAAAGGTATTTCAGCTGTAGCAAGCACTGCATAAGTTTTCGCAACAACCGTTTGGGCATGTGTAAGAAAGAAAGATCACCACCAAGGACACTAACACATACATCAATTCAGAATTTACAAATAAGCCTGCTTTCATTTCCAGATTATTGTGAGGCAATTATTTTTTCTTATGTGAAATGCAGATAATATGAAACCACTAAAACCTAGATGCACCTTAAATGTTTAGTCTGAATCTTGATTGATTATAAATTAACCTCATTCCAAAATTAACCACACTTCAAAGTTTTATCCTGTATGTCTTGTCAAAATGGGAGGTTCACATTGATGAAACATGACGTTAATGAACTGAATAACACGCAACGGAGAAATGAATGCATTACACCATACTGTCGGAACTATTCCAAACAGTGGCTTGCGTAACTACGACATCAGGAGCCCGTTCACCAACAATTCAAGAGGCCCCACTCAAAAAACAGCAATTACAAAGAATCGGTGGCACACTCAGGAATAATGTTTGTGATTGGCAATAAAAAAAAAAAATCAGCTAAGATACCTAAGGAGAGGCCCCCCCCCCCCAGAATTAGATATTAAGGGATGTTTATTGAGTTGGTAAGAAACTTTTGGCACATTTTTAACCACCGATTTTTTTCCGTTTACGATGTGGGGTGATGCCCGAAAGCGAAGACTCAGTAGTGGCCAGACCCCGGCATATTTGGCTCTGTGCTAACGTGTACATTGCGCGATTTTATCACATTATCAAGGATTATTTACAGTGTTTTTTTGTGAATCTCAAAACACTCGTCACGACACGGATTGGCATTTGGGCTACACAGACGACACATCAAACACGGAGTGTGCAGCTCCAGGTCACAGTTTTTGAAATGCGTGCACTGCAGCATCAATTTGGCCGGCAATACATCGGGATTTTGGAAGAAACCAAAGTTCAAAACAGCACACACAGAGGCACAGCACACTAAATTTCACGTTCACGAACAAAAATAGCCGTAAATTCAACTAACAACTTCTGAAATATGAGGATAATGCTGACAGGTCTTTCATCGGTGTGTCCTTACAATGAAAGATGTTGTCCTATTTATGCATTCAACTACTACTACTATTCAACCATTTGACACAACATGGATTAAAGGACTTGACTATCAACATGAAACCAACTACATTCAGCAGTGAAGCTAATTTTTAGTAAAACTGGTTGAACTCCGTGAAATGTACGCCCTTTTTAGCAGTATTCGCAGTGTAGTTTGTTGTAGTACTGAAAAGGCACTTAGGAACTAGGAACCCATGGCATTGATATTATTTTTTTCTTTTTTTTTGTAACTGCTAAAGAAGCCCCCGCCCGCCCCCGAAGCATTCTGGCATTTCCATGAGGTTCTTCATTGATGAAATGTTTCACCACATATCGATCCCTTTTAGCAATCTCACAATTGTGAGAGGTGGACGTTAATTCCGAATCACGCTGTATAGCTTCGTTTGGTAGCAACAAACTCACCTGACTTGTCCTGCAGGTCTGTCAACTTATCCCCTCTTTCCAAGACTCTAGAAATATTTTCACGCATGACCTCGGCCACATTGCTCACTTGACCCTGTACCCTACAAAGGTAGAAAAATACAAAACCATACGTTTGACCAAATGATTGAACTACAGTCTTAAAATGTGCAGACTACAAGAAATAGGCTAACTGCTTAATTACTTACTGTTGCAGCTTGTCATCCTGAAAATGGACTGTTCTGTTCTGTGAAGCAGGTCCCCTGAAAAATTTATGGATTGAAATTAACTACGCAACTTGAAATTTACGAAGAAGTCCGCATTAAAGACTGGCATTGTGAGAATACACAATAACAATAACCCGAGAAAGAAAGAACAGACAACTGACCTCGACTGGGACTCTCAAGGCTAGGACATTGTTCAAACGCAGTTGGGCAGTTGGCTTTTCTTTCGTTCTCAGGTTACAGTAGTAAAGGGTGCAACGTGCGACTATGTCGCAGATAATCTGGCACGGTCACACACAAAAAGGGGCGTTTTGACCAAATTCCTACCGTTTTGTCAATTTTTGATTGATTTGGACATTCCAATACACCATTTTAATCGTCTCGACGAGACCTTTCCATTGATGGAAGAGCCAGATCAATAGGATGAAGCACTGAAAAGTTATTCATTAAAAACAAATAAACATGTGGGTAGCCATACGAAAAAGCAGATTAGGCTCTGCATATAATTTTTTCCCAACAATTGGTGTCGCAGACAGTGGCAGAAAATTCTGCTTCTGGATTACAGACCAGTCTCTAATGCTAACTGCGTCTGCTTCGTAAAACCTTTTACTTTGTGGTTGATTGTTAATTAACTGCAGGAAATCATTTCTTACCAATAGTCACCCAAACTTTTTTTTAAATGTTTCCAAAACTTATAGCCTACATTGTTTCCTACAGCCTGCTTTAATGTTCAAATACCTTGATAAACGTTAAGGGATACCTAGTATTTAGTCTGAGAAAATCTGTACCAGTGGCACTAATGACCTAGCTGTCGACGAGCCATTCAGTCTCAATCCCCCCCCCCCCCCGGTACCAGTCTTTACTCCAAATTCTCTTGAAAATCTTGATGGGTGAACGTTAATTCTGAATCACGCTGTATAGCTTTGTTTGGTAACAGACTTGCAACAAACTAGAAGAAATTACGTCGACAACTACGTACACAAAAGCATGTCAGTGTAAAAAACTGAGGGAGTACAATAACCTACTGTAGTCAATTGACATGGATTTTTGTTCAGTAAAACTAATATAAGAAAGATTAGTATTGGTTATCATAAGTAGTCACTCGATGTGATTGGTTTTTTGGTGATGGCATTTTTTTTTAATTTTATTTTATTTTGAAAACAAAATATCTTTTGTTACGTGAAACAATAATGTATTAAATTAAAATTTGCCATTAAGTCTAATTGTAAATTCTGCATTGTAACAACAACACAACAATTTTAACAATTGGGTAAGATTTTAACAATTAGCGTAACAAAGAAGATTTTCAGTAAAACTCGTCAAATGACTGGCCAGAAGCAAAGAATGAAATAGTACTGGATTTAAAAAATAAGTTTCATTGATACTATCAAGATACTACCTATTTAACGTAGAACTACATATTTGCCCAAAAATATTACTTTTTTCATGGTTCAGTTCTTCTCTTTGACTCAATGCAACCTCCAAAGCCAGTTTGTTACAACACTTTAATTTCATAAGAAACCAACAGCAACACACTGTCGCGTGAATGAGAGAAGACAGCAAATGAATAGCCTATTTATTTAGATCTAAGGCCTAGGTCTAATTTATTTTTTACCAATCCATCAACTTACTTCAGAAAGAAATCTTCGTCATCATCAGAGCCACCACCAAGCAACTCTGCCTAAAATGAAAATGATTTTTTTAACACAAAAGGCATTAACAACAAGGAAACACAAATAATAAATAAATGGAAAACAAGGGCGAAACTAATAGCCTACGGTTTCAGCAAGCGAAAGAGCAGAAACGTCTGCTTGTTTGGGGCTCCATTCAACTGAATGGTTGACATCCAGGCCTAGGAAAATTTTTACCATTTGATCATTCAGTTAGCTCTCACCCACAAAAATCTCTAGACGGACTGTTTCGCCCTTGTTTGGGCTCGTCAGTAGAGAATACTTTGTGGAGGAGAGCTAGGCTACGCTTGCTAGGGCATATGACAAGGGGGAAACGAATACGATTTCAGCAAGAAAAGAGCAGAAACGTCTTCTTGTTTGGGGCTGCTGAAACCGTATTCGTTTCGCCCTTGTCATTTGCCGTAGCAAGCGTAGCCTACTCTCCTCCACAAAGTATTCTCTACTGACGAGCCCAAACAAGGGCGAAACAGTCTGTCTAGAGATCTTTGTGGGTGAGAGCTAATTGATATTAAATGGAAAACAATTCATCTAATCCCACTTTTACCAACCCAGCAACAGAAAGCGAGTGAATTACGAGGTACATCACATAAATGTTATCCTAAAAAATAACTACTAGGCCCTACTGAAAATCAATCTATTGTATTGTATTAACAAAGCAAACAGTTTACATTAAAATGACTGGTCTTGTGAGAATACAAGATACACTAATCTGAGAAAGAAAGGCAGA
>JAHWFP010115705.1:0-14705 GCA_023313725.1 Lithobius niger | reverse complement strand
CCCCCCCCGACAGGGACTCAAACAGCACTTCCCGCATGCTAGGCCGGCTGCTCTGACCACTGCATTACCAAAGTGAATCCTGGCTACAGCCTCTAACTGGCTTAAAAGCAGTTCGACCTTTTATAGTAATGTCCTAAATGTCTGCATTATTTTTTAGTGTGGAAGCCACGAAGCAGGTTGCTTTCCCTTCTTGCATTAGGTTGTATATATGTTTGTAACCGTCTGTTTGTAACCGTAAGGCGTATAACAACTTAATATTTAAAACTGTAACTGCAACTAATCAGGATATAAACATAATAAAAAATCATGTTGTAACAGCAACTAGGCTGATAGGCTATGTTGTAACTGTGACTTATCACAAAATTGGAAGGAATTTGCAGCTAGTTGCGGTTTCTGATATTGTTATATATTTAGCCGCAGTGAGCGCGGCAGCATGAGCGAGGCACGTAATTTGGAAAGAAAAAATAACCGTCATTTTCGTGACCTTGATTTACTCTAACTTCTTTTTTCGGAAAAAAACAATCGAAGAAAATGTATCCACCTAGTCCAAGGGGTAGTCACTTATTAAAGGGGAATAAAACGCTAATGATTGCTGTCAATTAAAAGCAACAAACCAGAAAATGACCCCGAGAAAAAACAAGCTCGCATTAATTGAACATACGTCACGGAGAAACCATAATAGGAAGTAAACAGAGGCAATACGGGAGCGTTGACATCGTGAAGTACTACACAATATAACGATGACATTGTACAGAAGAGCACTACGTAGTTTCCACACGCTACGAAGCACAAAAATTCTCAGCACGGCAAAACGGTTATATGCGCGCTTTGTAAAATGACATGGTCAATGACTAATCAATGAATCAATTCAAAACAATGATCAATCAAATCTTCTGACCTTTTCAACGTCTTGAGCGCTCACCAGATCCTCTTGTGATAAATTTCTCTTGAACTTGGGCGGCATTTTGCACTTAATACACAAACGTTTATCGCGCCAATAAAAGTGAACGTTTACGCCCAGTATTCGTGCATTAGATCGATAAAGTCCTAAATAAGCTGTTGCTTCTTAATCTTGTCTTCCTGGTAGTACGACTAACATAAAAATCAAGTGTCGTAACAGCGCCATATTTGTTTGCAACAACCCCGCAGAAAAAAAACAAGTTTTGCGAAAGTCTGGACAAAAAAAGCAGGTATATTAAATTTTAAATCTTAAATTTAATAAACAGAATTTTACGATTATAACACATACCTCGTCATGGAGAGAATTTATAAATTGTAATTTTCGTAGGCCAATGCAGGCAAGGTTCCTCACAGGACAGGCAGCACGTCGAAATAACGTTTGCTGGCAGAAAACTCGATTCATCTCAGAATTTATTTGTAATTTAAAAATATCATAAATACAGACAGCTCTTCGTCCTGTTTATAATTTTCATTTATCATTATTCAGACATTTCCCTCAAGACCATCAGTTCACACAATAATCCGCTGATGTGATATGACCCAATACGTATTGATGGGAACTAGGTTGCCAGGGTAACGGCTTCTCGTGGAGGGAAGTGTGGGTTGTTTTTTGTGGTAATCAGTGCACCTTGTGCGTATTTGTCACTGTAATCAAGCTATCACGCAGAAAGTACGCAAAATGGCAGCTTGTTTGTGCGTGTTTTGATCCTTCACTTGTTAGATTGTTTATATATTGGTCCGAAGTCTGTTAAAATCGACCCAACCCCGAAGAAAATCCGTGGAGACAGTACAAGTGACTTGAGAAAATATTGTTGCGAGGCAAAATGGTGTCGGAACCGAAAGACGTGCAGGTATGTTACTATGTTTGGGTGTTAGGCGATGTTGTAAAAAAAATTCAAAAATTAAATATAGCTTCATTTCGTGTTGTGTTAAGTTTATACAGCTTTTTTATATAGGTTTCGTTCCTTATTTTTGGGTTTCGTTCTGTGTTATACTGTGCGCAATACAAAACGGAACGAAAGTAATTTAAAAGGGATCGAAAGCAAAATAAAAAGGAACGAAACCAACGTAAAAAAGCTTCAACCACAGGTGCGGAGTCTGGACCGAGGGGAGGAGGTCAAAGTCAAAAAATTGGTTGGGTGAGGAACCAGTGGCACTAACGTTAGGTGGTTTCATTCATGAGTTTGTGAAGAAATGACGTAGTAGTTGCCTGATATTAACGTAGTGACCTGGGGGAGGGGGCGGCCTTCCTCCTCCAATTGACCGACACTGTGGACTACACTGTGGACCGTACCTATTTTGAAAGGCCTGTAGGTCCATACTTTACTAAATCTTGGTTTTTACTTGTATCTAAAAATCTAATTTTATTCCAGCGTATTTTGTTAAATAAGCTAATTCTTTGTTCTAAATTTGGCCCGAATTTAGTGCTGTCAAGTAGCTCACCCCTCCTGGTTCTTCCGAAATGACCAACATGTATGCGAACCATGCACAGAAGCCATGAACAACCTCAACAGAGCGTTCCAAAACTGTCTGATGAGGGAAACCGATATCAGAGTCAGTCAATAATTCATCCATAATCAGTCGATAAAGTATGCGTCGCGCATGCTCAAAATTCTGCACAATGCAACCTCCTTTGCGTGCTGCTGCAATTGATTAGGTTCCATAATCCCTCATTTGCGTTCAAGATGATGTTACCATTGAACAGAAATAATTTTGAATGAAAGATGAGAAAATAAGTTTACATAGGAATATGTACTATCTTACAAATGTGTACAAGCAAGGATTGAAGTAGTTTCTTGGACTCTTTAATTGCCTTTGGACAGCTCTATTATCTCTCTGTCGAGTGTGATGTTTTGGCAGTAATAAAACTGTCTGCAGTAGCCGACATTTTATTTGTATGTAGTAGTAAAATCCGATTTTTCGGCTAAGTAACTTTGCTTAGACGTAGTCATACTCACTGAACAATTTTGGTGGACACTGACAGCCACCTTCATCAGGCTGAAGAGACTTAGTCGTCCTTCACCACAAGTTAACGATCATTTTTTGAATTTTTTTGCTGATTCACAGTGGGCTTTGCTCCGAATTCTAGGTTGCAGATGCTTGTTGATGTTAGTTCTGCTCTTACTGTGGGTTGGTTACAGGAGATTAGAGAAAATGTGCCCATTGAGAACGATGTTGATCAGACTGTTCTTTCGAAGTAAGTTGGACAGTTTGGCGGTGTGAGGGAGTTTACACATTCATCAGAGGGATGGTAAGAAAGCGGTATAAAATAACGCTATTGTCCAAATTGTAGTACTCTAGTTCATAAATGATGGTAAAAAATTGTAATGTTCAGTTGAAAAATTCATCGAAGGTTTGCCATAGCAACTGAACTAGGTTGCTACGATATTGACAATAGCATTATTTTATACCGTTTTCTTATGTCAAGCATTTGTCAAAGTAAAAACCTACGTCATCAGAGGGATGTTATTAAGTTCGCAATGTTGTATTGCAAGGGACTGTAGCGCTCAGAGGTGTGCGTCACCACGCAAGCTCGACAAGCATACTTTGGTTTTCTCTCAATCGATTTTATGTTTCGGTTTCGAGTGGCGTTCAGTAATGGCACTCCTTTTCTTGTCATATGTTTCAGTTACTCTATTGCTAACATTACGCTTTGTCTCGCCAATATATCATTTATTACACCCTCCACAGGGAACCCAGTACACAGCTCCAATAGTAGTTGGAAATTTCACGTTGGCGGTGAAAGGAATGTTTTTCTTGTGGGTTCTCTGCTCTTGGACTAAAGCTGGTGCTGGGGTAGGAGTAGGACACTTTGTTGCCGGAACCCCTTTGGCTGTGGGTCTTGTATTGAAGTGGTGTTGTTCAACTGGGAGGGGTAGCGGATGTTGGCACTATTGCTGGATCCCACTCGTTGAAGAATTGCTGGTAATCGTGGGCCTGAAAGTGAACGGGGGACCTGTAGTGGCTAACATTTTCCTTGCTGGTCCGATATGCTCATTATGTACCCAAAAGTAGCATTTTATGCCCACTTTTGCTAATGCCCTCTTCACTTGCTGTCCTTTATGGGGCAAATAAGTAACAATTTCCACAGGACTTGCATTTACGCCCACCTCTTTCACTTTCTCTTCAAGAGGGTCCTTCCAGGCTTTTGCTCCTCGAATAGCCTTTCGCGGGATAACCCAATTTCAGAAGTCTCTCCTTGTCCCTGAGAATATGCTCTTCTCATTCATTTACATTTAAGAAGGAAAGAGAGAGAGAGGAGACAAACATGGCCTCCATGACTGTATCGTTTATGCAGGTCTTCCCAGTAAACAGTTTTCAAGTGACAAGAAGTTTCTGGAGTGATGATTGATGGGGACAGTCGGTCAGAGGGCAGGCCGGCTCACCCCAGCAAGAGTTGAGATTGAAAAACGAACCTTGCAATGGTGCAATCATAAAAAAAATTGCCGGTTAGAACAAAGGCGAGTGACATAACTGCAGACAAAGACTGGCAGTACTTGGCTTCCATCGCTAAGAAACAACTAACGAGGTGAGATTTATCCAATTTTAATAATTTTGATGGGATCACTAGATACCTGAGAAGATGTACACCTTTGGGCATAAAAAACGATCGTTTTCGTTATACTGGGGCTTTAAACAATGCCACTCAACAATGCCACTCTTTGAGGTCAACAATGGAGAATTTGTTCTACCTTCAGCAACGTGTGTTCTTATTTACAACAATGAAAAAGTTTGCATTGTTGTCGGGCTACTTGAACCTCGATACAGTGCGATCATTTTTTATGCCCAAAGGTGTACAATTGATGAAATAGACTTTGTCACTTTAACCAAGAATTTGAAACTTTATTCACATTTGTGTTACGGTGCAATAGCCGACAATGCAAAGCGAAATACGAAAGCCTGGTTACACAACTCGTCTGGTTAGAAAGTTTCACCGGCTCACCCCAGCAATGAAATCGCTTCCAGGTTAGTTTGTGAGATATGTTACGGTTCCTAACAGTCTACGAGAAACACCAATAAGCAAGCGCCATACTAGGGTGCTGCAAATTTTACATTGTGCCGCTTCTTTGTCACACACGGCCATCACAATCTCTCTTTGGCCATCACACTCGCTCTGTAAACAAAATGGAAATGCAAATGTCCATACATCACGTGTTTACACCCTAGTGTATAACTGAAATTCAGAATATAAAATTAAACTTTTGAGTTCTGAAATCTAAGGTAGGCCAGGCCTACCTTAGTTTGCAAAACTGACTCAGTGATTGTGAATGTGACGCTTTGTTCCTTGGCACATCGTAAGAATTTTACATTGGCAAATGCTGTGTTTTATGGCCAAAGAGCATCCCTAGGATAACAAGTTCAAAACCGTACAATTACGTGATTCCTAGGATTAGTATTTGCGTGTTAGAATGGCTTTTATCAGGAGTCGACTCACAGAAGTCTGTTGTGCTGACCAAATAGATTGCAGGAAGGCTAATGTCACCTAGATTTTTAGCCCTTCATTTTTCTTGTCTTGTAGCCTTGTACCAACTTGGAATCTTATCTAATGATCAAAATCTGCCATTGGCTGGTAATCGACATCCTCAGCCCAGAGAACCAAACCTTTCCATAAAATAGAGCTCAGCTAAAAACGGAGCAATGTCAAAATCTGCTCGGCTTGGTGACCAAAATATCCTCTTGGGTTGCTCACTGTGAAGCTTTGAAATGTTCTTTAGCCTAGGCTATTAGGTGATACGTAGTTGTAGACATCCAGTAGAAATGTGGTTAGATACCGACCAGTTGCTTGATGTCAACCAGGTTAAGTGTTCTGGTCATAATACTTGATCACCGTCCGTGAGTGGCTTCAGCATGTGGAACTTCACGTTGGCGATTGACTTATGATAAATTCTCCGATGTGACACTGTCTTACCTTTAAATTGATGTAGGCCTACGTTATGAATGTATGTATCGCTCACTGTGGTGGCCATTTCTCGGTTCTGTAAAATGTTTAGCGACTATTCCGTTGTCTGGCTTTGATCTCCACAAGTTCAAGAAGCATGTCATCTTCACAATTCGACAAATACGTGAGAAACAAATAGCATTTTCCAATGGCCTGAAGACCTGTGTGCTTCACTTCACATTTACACTGAAGCAGGGTTAGCTGGGGCATGCAGCCCATCTGGGTTCCACTCATCAGAAAGGGCTGTTTATTGGTGTGCTCATTTAATTCCTTATTCTTCTTTTTCTTTTTTTTTTAGCATTTTAGGTTCAAGCAGCTGCGAAAGCTACGGATTTTTCGTTCAAATAACGCCCACACTGAAATCCCTGAACCATGCCGTCTGGTAGCTGCATCTAACAAATATGGATTGATTTTTGTGGGCTATCCAACAGGTTAGTGCACTTTGACTGTTGCAAGGGTAAATATTTTTTATCTTGTGGCACAATTTTTTCTCAGTTGCTTGTGACTTTCGTATTTGCAACGTTATTTAACCCTGGCTGTCAACAATTTGTCGTGTTACCTTACTAAATTGGGGGCCATTTTCGTCCAGTATTTTGCACAATGCATACTAAATAATGGAAATAGTAGGTGAAGTCTACACCAAGCTTGTGGGGCCAGTTCTTGATAATTAAAAGAGGAACTAAATTAGGAATGATGTCTGCCAGTTCACAACATTAGGGGAATGCCAAACCGCCGTGGGTTTTGCACATCAGCACCGTAGACGCTGTTGAAGGCCCAAAAAAACGTGAGTTAATCATCGGAAGAGTGATTGGCCTACGATCTTAATACACTGTCAGAAGCGCGAGTAGTAACAAGACCGAAGCGACAAGAGCAAATTACACTTTAACGAAGTCCGGTGGCAGGCATCCGTCATAAATTATTGGCTAACGTTGTTAGCCTAGGTTTGGCGGGCAGCACATTCCACTGCCTGGTGTCTTCTAGCCTCGGGGCACTGGCTGTTGCTTTGAAATATTTAAAAAAAAAATCCTGCTGCATTGTCGTTTGTGCTGTCGGGTAAATGTGGAATTGTTCACACACACCTCCGACACAAGAGTGAACTTTTGAACTTGTAAAATATAACCGAGAATATTTTCCCCCATGGCCTTATCACCATTAATGCAATCATTTCTGGATATGGTACCTCAGACAGTGTGCATTCAGAACTGTTGGGGAGGCTGCTCGTCGCGTGGAAACTATAAACATTTTCAAGCATCGAACAATCTGAACTGCCAAAAATTTGCTGCTGGAAAATACGAAAACTTAACCTCCGCCTGATGGGTCACACTTTTGACTTTTCACGTTTGTGATTTTTCATGTTTGTGTCAGGTCTAAAAAGTCCCAGTGATCAGGCTTTTCATTTTTTTTTCTCTTTGGAATTAAGTAACCTAGTATCTTAAATTGTTTTCTTTCTATTCAGGTTGTGATAGTAAATTTCTAAACTATTTCAAACTAAACTTAATGTGATGCTTGCTGGATAATTTATGGGCTTAGCTCACCACTCTTAACTTTTGCGGGTCACTTTTTTTTTTCTAACTCCTAAACTGTCACAGGCCAGGACCTGAAAACTGACAATTTTTTTTCCACGGCCTTAATAACAATTTGTTTTAATATTTTTTATTTATATCAACTTGATCAGGCCGCAGCCTTTACAGTTGTTAAAATTATATTTTCTGGATTTCAGGTTTTAAAGTGCTTCAGTTGTCAGATATTGTTGGCTTAAATGCTGACAAGGATTTAATCCGAGTGGAAGCGGAGACATATCCCTGCTTAGAAGTTACCCTTCCAACAGCTCCGTCACACCTTGCTGTCAGCTGTGACGACTTAACTTTGGCAGTCAGCATTGTTCATGATCAGTGCCCGTACATCTGCCTGTACGATATTCGAGGATTTTCTGAGGTTTGTGTTAGTTCATAGCATTGGTTCTCCATTCAGTCAAAGGGATATCAGTGCTCCCGTTTGCAGTATTTTTTGTAAAAAAAAAAAATTACTGCTGCTTTTAAAATTTCCATACCCTGATTTTGGTTTTTGAATGATGGTTTTTCAGACTTTAGGTGGTTTGAATTAGTTTTGGTGGGTTTCTTGTTTATTTAGTGTGATATGCTGTATCATTTAAAAATGTCACATCGCTTACTTTGAAAATTCGAGTCCATGTTTACGTTTCATACAAAACGTAAACACCCTGTATCGTCATTAAAATAGTCACTTTCATCCACTTCGTTCACTTTCACACTGAAGATAGTCCTTTATCTTCCCAATTTTCAACTGCTCTCAGTACTAACTTCCTTAGGCCTTCACAAAGACCAGCAAAAAGACTTACCTTTGGGGATGTGTGAAGAAAACAACTGAGAGTAGGCTAGTAGAAAATTACCAAGATAAAGGAGTATTTTCCATTTGAAAGTGAGTGAAATGGAGGAAGGTGACTATTTTAATAATTTCTGTGAACCATTCCCAATTACAATCCCCACCACATTCCAGTAACGTAAAATGCCCAGTTAACGCCCAGGGTCATGTAGAGGTCTAGGCCCTATGTCTATATTTCGCCAAAGTTGGAAAATACAGATGTGTCATGAAGTCTCCCACCCATGCAAAATTGTTAGACTGTAAGCTTGTTTACAGTAATAATTTGTTTGGATGCCAACTCTTCTTGTTTTGCTGGTAGCATAATGAAAGCGCTTTTAAAACCTTTAATGCCTTGTTATCGCCCTCAAGTTGTAAGACCTCATTTTATTTCGCAGGTTTGTGTTGACGTCCCTCCCACTCCTTTTTTTCCCCAGTATTCGCTTATACACCAAAGGGGCTTTCACAAGGCGATTTGGGCAGTGTAAATTATGCACTTCATGGGTTTAAAGCAGGGACAATGATTTTCCATTATTAACAAGAATCGTTTTGACTTGAAATTTCTTGGTGTTATGCCAACCTTACCACATGTGGGACCATTTTAAACTCGCGGAAATCCTAAATACTCGCAGATTTTAACGGATTTTGTGCTATTTGACCTTTTTTCAAGTTAAGCATTGATAATTGCAGGTACAGGCATAAATTTACACTTGTATGTGAATTGTAGATTGTTAAGATGCCCACAAATTGTTGTCAACAATCAACTACACCTTTTCAGTAGTAGAGGGACAGATCCAACCCTCTCAAATGTCATTCCAGCTGCAGTCGCCACTTGGTCGGCAGACCTTGTAAAGTAGTTGCCAGTTCACAATTTCTACTCGCCACGTGTCAAATACATCTTGCTCGATGCATGGTTTTTCTAATTTACGCATTTACATAGTTGTAAAATTGTCTTTTACCCCAGCAGTATTGCAGAAAAGGCTGTTGTATAACCCTTAGAAATCTGAGCACAACGCCGCAAACCGTTCATCAATAGCTTGTGTGGTTCCCGAGATATCCCTTATTTGAGCGTCATTGTCTATTGCTTGTCGCCATTTTGGCGAGTAGGGCTAAATTCCAAGTCGCAAACTGTTGATTTTTATTCGCCAAATGGCAAGTGGCGACCGACATTGGAGAGGGTTGGACAGATCTGATACCAAAATTTAACTTTTTACTCCTTAATATAACCTTTTTTTAATTTGCGTGGAAAACGGCAATTTGTTCCCGTGGAATGTTGTGATTGATGGCCGTGGAAAATTATTGTCTCTGGTTTAAAGAGCCTTTAAGCTTTAAGACTCTTTAAAAAAAAATAATAAAATTTAAGCCATTTCGGCACCAGCGAACACGACAACAATTTATTTTTAAAAAATAGTGTAGATCATACAGCAAAGCCAATTCTAGGTTAATCCAGTTACAAGTGAGTTCACGAATGCTACTTTTTATTGCCGTAACGTTATTGTTTTGTTCGTTTCAGGCCAAATCTTTGGATCCATTCAATGGCATTCGGTTATCAGCAGATCCAGGCACAACAGTACTGGACATTGCATGGAATCCTGCAGTTGGCAACATGATTGCAGCAAACCTTAGTAATGGGATCGTAACAGTGTATGAACTTACGGACACTTCGTTAACAATTTGCGGTAGTTTACCGGCTTCATATAACGTTAAAGCAAGTGAGTTTACTTTTCAACTGCAGGCATGCGTAACAAGTATTTTATTAGGCTTCATGTTTGTTTTCTGGCCTATTAAGTTTTGGTGTTTAAATAAGGCTCGTAAAAGTTTGAACAAATAGTTACGAATACTCATTCAGCAAATTTTTTTTCTCCAGTTGCTTTGCTGAGCAAGTATCTGAAGTTGTAAAAGCTGTAACCTGACCTTGTGGTTCCTTGCAGAAAAACTTTGCTACTCCGGTTTTTAGCTTTAGTTAATTTACAATGACTTGTTGGTCCTACATGTTATACAAGCAATGCTACACTTCCCTCTACTTGTTCATACATCGTGTTGTGCGTGAATTGCAGTACACATATTGGCACGTACCACCATCTGGCCAAAGGGCGAATCTCAGTGTATCACAAAATCAACCAATCCTCGCATAGGCAAACGTGTTTAGTTGTGAACCTTACTGGGATGAGTTAGAAATAGAAGTCCAGGAAGTGGCAGGCTAGACACCAGATTCGGATTGGAAGCTTCTAATAATCGTAGGAGCTGAGATATCGTCTGGAATAAGACAGAATAGATGCCATAGTAGCTGAAAGAACCTGGTAGTCTCTTAAACCACACTGACTGGTAGGGATTTTGCTATGGTCCCTATTCAAGTCATCAAAGAGACCTCATCTTCAGACAGCTAGACTGAGCTCTAGCGTAAGATGACCTGATGGTTAGCACGACTGTTTCATGTGCAAGAGGTCCTGGTTCGAACTTTGGGTGCACTAGCCAGTTGACGATCAAATTAGGCAGGCGGCGATTTAAATATTTGTCCAATAGCCAATTCGGCCGGTGGATTGGAGGGTGATAAATAGGACTGGATGTATTTTCCCTTGTTGGTAAATTTTGTAAGGATTTTTCGTCTGCTTTCCGATGAACTTGGACTTCTCTTTGTTTCAGAAATTATGAGAAGAAATGTTACGGATAGGGATATTTCTTTATTTTCAAACAAGTTTTCAAAACCTGTGTTCCTATAAGGCCACTGAAAATATCGCAATTTATAAGAAACCTGTGCTTTATAAGTGCGTGGATCACCGCATCTAGATTGAATGGATTACTTTTTTGGTTACTGGCTTCCATTGTCTTCAGAACTTTTTAATTTGGCGACAAAAGTTTCTCACTTGGCGACTAGAAACTATGCTCTACTGGCCAATGGCGAGTTGAGAAAAATGTGAATCTGCACCTGTAGTTCAAAGCTGACCTCAGCCACCCCTGTTATTTTAAGGAAAAGAACAGGGCTTTGTGATGGCTTGTGTCAATTGTGGCATGCAAAAGATCCTAGAAATGTCCGATTCGAATTACCTAGCAAAGTTGTCCGTTTCCCATTCTGGCGCTAAGGCGGAAGAGGAAGCGTGACAAACCTCCAAAGTTGGGCTGAGCTGTGCCACTACACAGTCTCCATGAACACATATTTTGGTTTTTACCGCTTGGTCAAGTAGTTGTGCTTGGAGAGTGAGTACTAATTATGTTTTTATCGTTAAACATAGTTATAGTTCATACTGTGATCCATGACAACAGAATAAAAAGTCACCTTCAAAATCGCACACTTTCACTACCAAGATACACACACACGGTCTAGCAAATTTTCTACAGTTCCCTGATGTCTCCAGTGCCGCAGCTAGCTTTTTCCAAGGAGGGGTGCAAGGGCAAAATGATGCCAAACCCCGACCAAAACGAAGTGAATTTTGCCTTATTCGAGCCCTCAACTGGTGAATTTTGGGTTCCTGCCATCTGGGCCCGCCCCTCTTTGAGGCACTGACTGTCTCTTCAGACTGCATAAAGGTTTGTTTAGGTCCTGTTCACATCTTTGCACGCTGCTGGTTTTCAAACCTGGCTGAAAAGGTTGCCTCCCGTATTTGTAGTGTTGCTTGTCAAGCTTGCTCCTTTCCAGTCCCCGCCTACTCAACTGCCGTTCAGTCAACCGAAGAAACTCCACTGTTAATATGTAAACACATTATACTGCGAGAGTTTGGAAATTCGAAGCACTAAAATAAATACGACCAATCTCACAACGGGAAGAAAAGCAGCAGAAAAACCTGAAAATAGAGCCTGACGAAGACAGTTGCGAGTGTACTTCATCATCTTCCCGTTGTGATTTTGTGCGTATTTATTTCAGTGCTTCGAGACTCCACTGTTGTCGAGACCATGGCATACGTAATCTTAAGCCCGCCTCGTCATCGTCTTCGTTGAAGAACCGACAATCGAGACACCGATCACGATGTAGATGCTCCGTTCATCTTCATGGATCATTCTTAAGTCCATTCTTGACACATTTGATTCGAAAATAGACGAACTAAAAATTGCCATGCACTAAAATGAAAGAGGGCGAGCGGCCAACAATGTGAACTGATGTGCACTGTAACAAACAAAATATTACTGCAATAATGTTGGCTATTAGAGCTGATTTGAATAGTTTCAAAGTTGGTTGAGTAACAATCACTGCCTGCATGATTTTTGTTGCGGGCCTATTGCGCTTGGCATCAAAACAGAGAATTGTGCAGTTCAGCCACACTGGAAATAAGAGTGGTGACCTCCACTGAGAACGCTCTTTTCTTCCCTAAGAAGACCAAACACCAGGGATTCCAAGGGAGGGGAGCATGGATTGGATGGGAGGGGAGGGGGAGTATTCAGACCACGCAATGGGGAGAATGCTGGGGGGGAATCTGACCATGCATCGGGTGCAGGGTTTAAGATATTTTTTCTTAACTATTTAAATACCAATGTACAGTACGTGCTAACGTTTTGTGGTTTTATTTCAGTTTGTTGGAGTCCCAAAGGAAAGCAGATTATAGTTGGCAAGGGGGATGGGACGCTATCCCAACATAAGCCTACTTTACAAGAAGTTAAAAGTATACCATCTCCAAATATTTTTGAAAATCCTGTTTCTGGTAAGTCCATGTATTGAGTGCTGAAAATTAGGGAAATTCTCGAATTTTGTTTGCAAATCCATAACCTTTTCGCCACCATTTTTCACATTCTTGCTATTTTTTCTCCCTGCATGTTATGCTGCCATTTTTCACAAATCTCCTTTTGTTTGCCCCTATGTTTTACACCACCATTCTACAGACCTGTAATTTTTGTCATTTCCATTTATTCACTACCATTTATCTTAGACGTGCAATTTTTTTGCCTCCATCTTTTTTCCTATTTTTTGTAGATTTATAATTTCGTGACACGGCCTAACTTTTAAACTTACAAAATTTCATCAAGTAGTAACATTTTTTTATACATCTATTTGATGAATTTGCTTAAGTAAAAAAAAAATTCCCCTCCTAAAAATCCCTTTCTTCTCCTTACTCCCCGATCTGGTCCCTGGTTGCTCTGTTGGAGTTAAGCTTCCTTATAAGTGTGACCTTCAACGTGCATGCATTAAAGGTTTCATTTTTTTGTTGTTGTTCAAAGCAATGCTGTTGTTTGTTTAAAGTTAAAACGCAAATAATAAAATTTTGGAATTGAAATTTCAACAGTTTTGAACATAAGCTGGTTGTCAAGTTTCTGCTTTGCCGTCACTTACCAGTACCCTAACGACAGTGAACGTCCATTTCTTGTAATTGTCAACACTCCGGTAAGTTCAGTTAGTTTTCATATTGTTTTGTGATTGTCTGTGTTGGTAGAATTGCCACATGGTTGTTCATTTTCATATAGCTAAAAAGGGACTAAACTATACATCCCACCTTCAGGCAGTATTGGGAATGTAGTAGTAAACTTATAATTGTAAACTTATAATTGTAAACTTATAATTGTAAACTTATAATTGCTGTGGTTTACTTTTTATTTCACGTAATTACTAATATTGACAAATAGAATTCTTACTTCTTAGCGGTAATACATTCGAAGATTGAATACCTGATGTTTTTTTCTGGTTGTAAAATGTTGTAAGAATATTTGTGAGGCTGTACCAATATCAATTTTACTGATCTGTTCTGATACCAAACTGGTTTTAAAAGTCTTGCCGAGTTATCCTTAATTTTCATCAACGGTGTAGTTTTCTGCAAAATTCCAGTAATTATGAAAAATAAAACATTGTTAAATAGTAACTAACAGTTAAAAAATAGCTAGGAAGATACTCAGTTATTTTCCTGAGCAAAACGCCGCAAACCGCATGTCGTTATCTCTAACGGTTCCAGAGTTATCGATGTTTCTGCGAAAGTTGCCATTACCGATCCGATACCGCAAATATCGTCAACCAATCCGATCCAGTATTGGTATTGGTGCAGCCTTAGTTATTCGTGTATTTATTACTTATTTTGTTTTTGTATTCGTTTTGTAAAATAATTTTTCACTAGTTTGTGTTGAAATATGGTCCATTGGAAAAGCACCATTTGACCTGATTACAGTGGTGAATCAGAATCTTAAGTGCACCATTGTAATAAAAGGCAGATTCCTATGTCCGATTTCAATGTCCAAATAATTAGTGCAATGGTACTAAATACCGTGCATTGTTAAAATGCGGTATTGTTTTAGTATGAAAAAGGTGTATGCTTTGAGTCAGTGCCCAGTGAATAAAGAAAAAGTGAATAAACAAGATAACAATAACTTATAACAATAGTTCATTTAGTCCTTGTGTTGTAGGGCTCAAAGCAGTGCAACAGTCAGTTAAAGATCAACAATGGTAAAATTAGAATTCTGGACAATGCACAAAAGTGGAGCCAAGTAACTTTGATGCTATAGTCTGTTCCACATTATG